>QVTF01007972.1:0-130000 GCA_003573665.1 Oxygymnocypris stewartii
TCATGAACTGAGAAACCAAAATTCTCTTAATCTGTTGACATGTGAGGTCATTGTACTATAAAAACATCTTGTAAGTTTCAGAACTCAAAATTTAGTTGTTAAGGTCATTGCACACCGAAACTTTTGTTCGAAATGTTCGCACGTTGAAAAATAAATACGACCTCACGTTATATCAACACACTGCCTCCAAAATTTTCGTCCGTCATAAAAAAATTCGGATCGGATTCGATTTTTTGCGTTTTTCGCATCCATGGCAAGCATTTTGAGAGGTGTTGTGACAGTTCAGAGCCACCGTACAAGAATACGCCGAATTCCAGAATGGAGATTGTCAAATTCATCCACTTCGTCTCGCAGCACAAAGCACTGTAAAAATCCTTGCACACTGAGTTCACAGAAATTGGTGGTCTTCCTTTTAATATGTGGCTTTAAACTGAGCCACTGACATCCTGAAGTAAACTTTGAATCGACCGTGATAATCCTGATGATCCTTAATAAGGGGGAACACTCCGTCCTCTCTATATTTTAGGATTGGATGGACCAGGAGCGTAGCCAGAACGGAGACTCTGGATGTGCATCAGAAAAACTGGGTGTGCCACATTTATTGTCAGATTAATGCGCAAAAAAAATAAAAAAATAAGCATGCTTATTGGGTATTAATATGTTAGTTTAACCATTTCATTTTTGTGTAGGCTACATGTGTCTGTTAACCTATTCTCCATTTTGGATGTCTTTGAAAATCACTATTTTATATCTGCAATAAAGTGAGTGTGTTGTGTGTGTGTGTGTGTGTGTGTGTGGTGTGTGTGTGTGTTAGCATGCGTGCTGTATATTTAGTATTATTAAACCTTTCATTTCTGCGTATGTCTGTGTGTGTGTTGTTTGTATGCTTACTGTTTATTAAGCATTTTTAAACCTTTCATTTCTGTGTGTGTGTGTGTGTTGCGTGTGTGTATGTGACAGAGAGAGAGAGACAGTTTTATGAATTCTCCATTGTGAATGTGTTCTATTGTCAGCCCTGCATTTCACATTGGCCTACCAGGGGTCTCCAACCCTGCTCCTGGAGAGCTACCATCCTACAAGATTTCAGCTCCAACCCCAATCAAACACACCTGAACCAACTAATCACAATCTTCAAGGCTACTTGTTAATTTCAGACAGGTGTGTTGGAGCAGGGTTGTAACTGAATCTGCAGGGTGGTAGCTCTCCAGGAAACAGGGTTTTAGAGATCCCTGAAAAAGAGAAGACTTGCAAAGAGTATTGTCACCTGTCATTTATTTCAAATATCTAATATCTGCAACAAAATATGTGTGCATGTATGTCCGTATATGAGTGTGTCTGTGTGTGTATCTGTGTAAGCAAGCTTAATGATTATAATATGATAGTTTAACCATTTCATTTATATATGTGTGTGTGTGTGTGTGTGTGTGTGTGTGTGTGTGTCTGTGTTTCTGAGCCTATTGTCCATTTTCGATGAGTTTCACTGTCAGCTATGTATCCAGCTATGTTGGCCTAGACCCTAAAAGCATACCACCTTAGGCCTTAAAATTCTTGAACCCTGGTTATCGCTGCTTGCAGCTATATTTTGTTGTTGTTGTTGTTTTTTTCCATTTTCCGAAGCTTTCTCGCTCCAGAGAGTCACCGACAATCACATACAGTATAACCTACTAAGTCGCACCTGTTGATGCTGGGCCCGGGGAGGGAGAAAACATCCTCATCAGGTGTAAGGTTAGGCCTTGTGTCTGGCTGTCCATCAAGCCGAGGTTTTTACTAAAGAAATTAAGCAGGGAACTCTGCAATATATTGCTAGCTAGCAAGGTTTAGATTCTCTATTTTTTTTTTAATGTGCGGCAAACATTTCCCAAGATGTTGAGGTCACACGCCAGTGACGTCACAGTCAGCGGCTGTTGCGGATTGGTTGGCAGTCTGAATGGCGGCAGATATTTTTTTTTGTATTATTATTATTTATTTATTTGAAAATAATGTAAAATTGTAATTAAATTTTAAATTAACAAATATTGTAAGCACTGCTTAATCTGTAAATTTTGAGGTCCCGGAACAAAGCGGGGTATTGAATTCGTCCGGCAAGTTTTTTTATATTATTATTGAACTTTCAAAAATACAAAATTCAACAGCAAGTTCATATATATATATGCTTTTATTTATGTAGGCTACACAGAGAAACAATACATAGAGAAACAAGATGCGCTTTCTGCCGTCTGCCACTCATATTGCGTCTTTTGCGCGCTCAAGTTCGTTATTTCAAATGTAGACGTGCGGTATGCGCGCTACATAATGGAAGCGACGTGGTCGCGGTGCGACGCGCTCGTTTTTTCCAGGCGCGTCCGCGCCGCATCGAGATAAAAACATCTCACCTTTTCAGAATGCCGCAAGCGCACCGCAGGTCAATTTCCTTCTTGTAACGGAGAGCGCAGCTGATGGTTGCTTAGCAACGACAAACGCCTCCGGAGCGCAACCGCCCGAGCGCTTTGGAAAAAAGGAGAAAGCAGCACGCCTAACGTTTTCCACGCATTTTTAGGCGCGATATGTGAACGGCCCCTCATGCAGTCTCCGTGAAATGGAGCGCGTCACAGCAATGAACCGGCTACTTTATTAAACGAACGAACGAACCAAAACATAAAAATCTTTAATTACGTAGTCGGAATGAAAAGCTGCATTTCTTTATTAATGTCAGCGTCGCATTCTGCAACTTTAATTTTCAGCCGACACTGACTGAGAAGAAATCACTAGTTTATTAACGAATAATTAAAATGTTTTATTTTGCCTTTCCCCCAACATTCATAATCATTAGCCTACTTTTGCTGTTGCAAGCTTTTGACGTGCGCTTGGGCGCGGAATGGGCTATACGCCTGTATATTAAAGGATGGTTAGTAGCCTAACCTATCAATTTATGTGTGACTAGTGAAATCTTTAGTCGGGGATTATTGGCACAAGGAACCGATACATTTTTTAAATAAAATGCTGTCAATTCGAAAAGTGCGCCTGCTAATCACGTCACGTTATATTGCAATGCAGAGTTATGAATGCGTAATAATAAGTAAAATGTTTTTAATTTATTTCATTTCTTGTGGGTGCAATGGCAGTGCTTTGGTCTTTCTTGGGGGTGCTGAAGCATCTGCTAGCCCCTCCTTTGCGCTGCCCATGTTTATTACGATAAAAAAATAAAAAATTCTGCATCTGTTTTTAGGTGTGCCAGCTGCAACTGTGGGTGGCACCGGCACACCCTGGCACACCCGTGGCTACGCCCCTGGGATGGACCCATCATGGACCCAATATTTCCTTTCATTTTCTTTTTCTTATAAGAAGCGAGAGGACAACCAAATCATCCTCAATGCTTTAAAGAGATTTTGTATCGTTTTGCGAATTTTTTCGCAATGGATTAATTAATATACATCGGAGTCAGTGTGCAAGGTTTCTGTGCATGGTGAATTTTTAGGATTATGAATATGAAAAAACGCATGCGTCATTTTCGGACTCAGTGTGCAGAGTCCTTAGTCTAAAAACAGCTGAAGTCAGTCTGCCAAAACCACAGCTAGTGGAATGTGCCACTCTATGGTGTAATAGTGTGTATAAGCACCGCCTCCACAGAAGATGATCAACGCCTCTTCTACATCGCTGCCTGTTTCTCCTCCGCCCACCGATTCACACATGTGGTGTTTACTAGAGAGGCGAACACGCAGGTCTACACAGAAACCAAACAAAAAAGATGGCTCTGAAGACAAGACGATGCTGTGCGGTGCCAAGTTGTGGAAAAACACCGTCTTTGTATTGCCCTCCTTATGATCCCAGCATTAGGAAAGAGTGGATGAACTTTTTAACCTAAATCACTGCATCGTCCATCTGTGAGGATGTAAAAACAGGACAAAAATAGCCTATTACTTCTAAATTATAATGTTTTTGATGTCAAAATCTTGAAAACATTATGTAAAAGGACCTCAAGAACAGTACAAAATAAAAAAACAACGGCAGTTCATGACCTCTTTAAAGTATAACTACAAGAATTCTACATTAGTGGACAGACTTTAATATTTCTGTAACTGTACATACCACAAATAAAAACTTACATTATGTTATATAATATTATTTTTAACTGAGGGATGAGTCCAAATAATATTGATTTAAATATCCAATAGGCCAAAAAAAGAACGTAAAAAGCAACTGTACAAATTATTATTATAATTATATTATTAATTGTGTTATTGTATTATATAAAAAATGTGTACCTTTGCTTTGCAAGTTTTTCTTTTATATTTTATTGCCTTGTGGCGATTAAAAGAATAAAAATTATTTATTACAAACTTAAAATGTTAAATTTACAAAGAAATTGAACAAATATAAAATAAAATATATTTGCAATATATATATACTATTTTAATATAATATAAAATACTTTTTTAAATCAATAATTGTTTAAAATATTTTAAAGTAAAGAATAACTTGCAAAGCGACTATACAAATATCATATAATTTTTTTTAAATGACTAATTAAGGGATAAGTCAAAATTAATATTTATTCATTTAATCTCCAAGAGGTCCAAAAAAGTACAAACTTATAATACAACTGTAAAAAAAATAATATAATATTATGAGAGTTAAAAAAAAAAAATTCCTGTTATCTCCAAAAAGTAAAAAAAAATTATAAATAAAAAACTAATTCAAACCCATTTATATCCCTTTTGTAAATATGTATGTCATTCTTTGGTCAATGAGTTTTCTGAACTAGGTCTAGTTTCAGATATATGACAGTGAATAGTCTTGTTATTCCATTCCATGCTGGATTTTTAATCAGATATGACCTCAAACAGACAGTCGATATGATTATGTATGAGAGGCCAAAACATATTAGTTATGATGCCACTGCAAACAAAGAGAGGAGGGCATAGATGTGCGCTGAATCTCTGGAGTGTTGTACAGCTCCGGTGCACAGGAGTAAGGAGCACGTCTGCCGTCTCCCATTATTCATGAAACCTCTCTTTCCCCTCATTTCCACTGCGAGTCTGAGGAGTGTGACATTAATTAAACCCAGGAAACCTGCCTTCATTTGTCACATTTCATTTAGTGACCAATGAGATGAACGCCAATCTGCTTTTAAACTGTTGCCTACATTTGTCAGATCTAAAGAAAAATAAGACTGCATGTGTGTTACAGATAAGAAGGTGTTAAAACTGCATGCATTTAATTGTTTTAGGTAACAATATGCTCCTGCATAAACTCAGTTCTCTGTTTCTTGGGAAATGATGAGTGACAGCGAGAGATGGATCGTCATCATACAGAAGAATGACAGCACAGTTCAAGACCGAGGAGGTGAGGACGTGTCTGCGTCTGACCGATGTTTCCAGCTCACACCAACAGCACATTTGACCTGCGTCTAGTGTTCACTTCAAACATTGCACGCTGTAACACTTTAGGGTTCAAACTCAATCCAATATTATATGTTTCTCAGGTGCTTATTTGATTTCTGCCCCAGTAAAGTAAAAGTGACAAATATATAATTTTCCAAAAGAGTAAAACAAGACAGTTAAGGGTCAGATTATTATATTAAAAAATATATATAATGATATCTAAAAATATGCACACATCGTATACATTTAATTCTATTGTATCCCGTACTGTACACGATCATTCAGAGTTTATAGAGTAAGTTTTAAGTCTTTTTTGCTCTTTTTATTTAATAAAAAATACAGTAATATTGTGAAATATTATTGGTATTTAAAATAACCGTTTTCCATTGTAATATATTGTCAAATGCAATTTATACGTGTGATATCAAAGCTGAATTTTCAGCATCATTACTCCAGTCTTCAGTGTTACACATTGTAAGAAATCCAAAGTTTAAGTCAACCAGCTTCAGCAGATTGTTTGACGTTTCTCAACTTATTTTTGTATAAACTGAATACAACAATTTGAGAAAACACAAAAATCTGCTTCTTAACTTTTGATATTTAACAGTACATGATCCGTCATAAATCATAATCTGCTGATTTCTGCTCAAGAAACATTTATGATTATTATCAGTGTAAAAAAAAACATGAAACCATTTTTTCAGTATTTATTGATTAACATAACAGTAAAAAACAGCATTTGTCTGACATAGAAAAGTTTTGTAGCGTTATAAAAGTATTGTCTCTCACTTTTGATCAATCTAATGCTTTCTGGATAAGATTTTTAACAAATCTTACCGACCCAAAACTTCTGAACAGCAGTGTATATTTTAGTTACTGAATCCATAAATGTTTATTTTATAGATTATTGATCACACAAAAGTTGCTTACTTCTGTTTTAAAAGTTACGTAAAACAATAAATCACTGAACAATGAGGTTTCCTCATAATGAAACTCATATTTTTCCTCATAATGAAACTGTTTTATTTCTCACCGATGTTGTTTCTTTCAGCGCATTTCACGCAAACCAGCCCTTTGCTGCCATCATGTGTATTTCTGAAAAAACATTATATGATTTAAGTTACATTCTTAGGATTAGGAATTAAATATTTAAATACATTTTATTTACAGTTTAAATGGAAGCAATTCAAAAGATTGTATGTCAAGTTAGTAGATTGAATATAATTATAGTTTATTAGGAAGAAAGCATAATTTTCTTTTACAGTTTTTTACATAGATCTTGTTTTATTTATTTTATTAAAAAACGTTAATTAAAAGCAATCTTGCTCAAGAAAAACAAATAACAAAAAACAGTTGGACAGATTGCGTCCAATGCAACTAGACAAAAGAGTCTGATGTGACACCGTGTGATGGGTGTGTGAGCGCTCTGCGCATGCGCGCTCATCCTTCTCCCTCCTGACCTCCTCCCGGTTTCTGCTGCGCCGCTGCCGCGGATCAAAATCCTCCTTACAGGTCCTGGCACACACATGAGGCATGGCAGGTCTCTTTGGGAAGATCCAGATCGGCATTTATGTGGAGATCAAGCGCAGT
Source organism: Oxygymnocypris stewartii (assembly GCA_003573665.1). Taxonomy (NCBI): domain Eukaryota; kingdom Metazoa; phylum Chordata; class Actinopteri; order Cypriniformes; family Cyprinidae; genus Oxygymnocypris; species Oxygymnocypris stewartii. Next base: position 6,951 of record QVTF01007972.1, read on the forward strand.
GATGGTGAGTCACACCCAGCAGCAGCTCGTTTATCTGACTGAGATGCAGTTTGTCGGTGCATCATCTTTGTGTAACCCGGGAAACCCGTTTAACGCAAGACATCTGGTGCAAACGACGGGAGAGGCTCGATATAGGCCTGTGCATAAACATACAATACCCTTCCGTCCTTGGCACGCCGTTGTATTGCCTGTTTTTGGGATGCATGCTCCTGCTAACCCGTTAGCGAATTTACGAACGCTACTATGGCGTAGGGGCGACTCATTAATATTAACGAAGTCCTCCTGACGTTGCTTGGTAACCGTGTGCGAGCATCTAGAACGCTTTACTCGCTGATGTGAGGATTTCAGCCAATCAGAGAAGCGTACTGGGGAAACGTCACTGAATGTAATTAATATTCATAAGCCATGCCTTCACCATAGTACATTAATAAATTCGCAGTCTGTTAGCATCATCCATGAGGAAGACGCCCAGAGACATCTCCTGAAAAACTCGTTTGTACTGCTCTTTTAGTTTACTTGGGGTTTTAGTTTATTGTAATTTCGGGAATTTGCAGGTCTAAAGTTAAGCCAAATTTCGTTTCTGCCGTGTATATTGCAGAAAAGACAAATAATTAATTTGAAACTGTAGTACAATAACGTTAGTTAGTAAGCTAATAATTCAAACTTGTTAATTATATATACACACAAAATAATACACATTTTACATAATGGCCTGTTTTAATACAATGCAGGTGTATTTATGCAGGCAAAGGGTCTGTAAGTGGGTTGCAGGTTTGACCCGAGTACACATTTAAATTTGCTTAACTTCACACACTCTCGGGCCATCTGACATGTAGATGAGTTTGATTCTTTACTTGCTCATCAATGGATCCTCTGCAGTGAATGAGTTCCTTAAGAATGATTTCAAACAGCTTTCACATTCAGCTATCAATCTACACTGGCTTCCAATAGCTGCTCGCATCAAATACAAGACATTAATGTTTGCCTAGAAAACCACCACTGGCACAGTCTGCACCCCTTTAGCCTTAATTCATTACTTCAGACTTATGTGCCCTCTAGAAGCTTGCGTTCTGCAAGTGAACATCGCTTTAGTGTGGACTTTTACATGAAATGTTCCTCCTGCTGGAATGACCTGCCCAACTCAATCTGAGCAGCTGAATCCTTACCCATCTTCAAGAATCAGCTGAAAACACATCTCTCTCATCATTACTTGACCTTGTAACTCTAACACTCCCTATTCTAATTCTGTTCTTTAAAAAATGTCCCTTTTAGACTTGCATTCATTTACTAATTGTTTTCTTTTTATTTATTATATAAAAAACCTTGCTATGTGTACTGTTACACACATTCAAACACAGGTTAAGAAAGCCAGGCAAAGACTGTACCATCTGCGACAGCTGAGGAAATTCAGGGTCTCACCAGCTATCCTGAAAACGTTCTATTCAGGGGCCATAGAAAGTGTTCTGACTCAGTACATCTCAGTGCGGTATGGTAACGCCTCAAACCAGGACTGCAAAGCTCTGCAGAGTCGTGCGCTTAGCTGAGCACATCTCAGGGTCCACTCTCCCCTCTCTGCAGGACATCTACCTCAAACGCTGTAAAAGCAGAGCTGTTAAAATCCTCAAAGACTCAACTCACCCCGGTAACCATCTTTTCCGTTTACTGCCATCTGGCAAGCGCTTTCAGGAGCATGATGGCAAAAACTGAGAGACTGAGGAGGAGCTTCTTCCCTCAGGCCATCAGGCTCCTAAACTCAAACCCAGTCTCATAAACACTTACAAGATTGTTAACTGTAAAACTTATATTCTCATCACCCGTATTGCTGCTTTGTGTACATACCCTGAACAACCCGTTTGCACATCCCTCTTATTCATATTACTATTTATTAAGTCCCAGTACACTGTTTTTTGCACATCTTATTGTTTTGCACATCTTATTGTTTTGCACTTTTTATTCCATTGCACATTTTACTCTTATTTCTCTTTTTTTTTACCATATATATGCTCTTGTTTTGTGTTACTTTTATATAATTTTTATTTTTATTCTTTTGCACTGTCCACTGAGCGGACCTGATTTGATTTACATTTCACTTTTGATTATACCCTGTATCATTTATTATGTGACAAATAAAGAAACCTTGAACCTTGTTAGGCTAACTGAGATTTGTCATAGCACTTGCATATCACATTTGTTGATTTTGATTGCTTCCATTTTCCTAATTTGTAAGTCGCTTTGGATAAAAGCGCCTGCTAAATGTAAACAGCTGATAAAAACATCACAATAATCCACACCACTCCAGTCCATCGATTAAAGGGATACTCCACCCCAAAATGATCATTTAGTTATTTTTCACTTACCCGCATGTCGTTCCAAACCCGTAAAAGCTTTGTTCGTCTTCGGAACACAATTTAAGATATTTTTGATTAAAACTGGGAGGCTTGTGCCTGTCCTATTGACTGCTGAGTAAATTATGCTGTCAAGGTCCAGAAAAGTATGAAAAGCATCGAAAAATTAATTCTAATTACTAAAGTTCTATCATCATATAATGCTAAAATTGAATGCTAAATTATCATACAATCATATCATAATGTTTGACTGAGACTGATGCTAAGTGAGATATAAAAAAACAGCTATTTTACAAACATAAGTTTTATATTAGATCATTCATATTAATCTGGTGAGTAAACAACAACAAAAAAGACAAGCCAATGGAGATTCTATTGCCAAGATTTCCATAGAGGGTTGATAATATTTGCAATAATCAATTTAATTTGATAGGTGTCTCTCACTTTGTCCCACAGAAACATTAAAATAATGTAGATTAGTGTAAAATGTTTTATAATAATAATTTATTCTATTAGTGACCATTTTATTCATTTAATATTGGGGCATCCAAGTTATTTTACATATTTAAAAGTAGAAGCATATTAGGAATGCAAAGTCGGCAACACCAAAGCTCCAAAAATATCAAAAAATATCAGTCTGATGAAGAGCCTGCGTGCTCGAAACGTTACCTGCTATGTGATAGTTTTTAAATAATTAATATTTTGATATTTTTGGAGCTTTGGTGTTGCCGACTTTGCATTCCTAATATGCTTCTTGTTTTTTTTTTTTACAACGATTTTTATTTTCAAAGATTGTCATACAGGTTAAGACAACAGTCAAAAATATATTTTTTTCATTATAACTGAATACAAAAAATAATAATAATAACAATAATACATAATTAAAAAAAGTAAACAATACAAATACAGCAATAACATACTTGTCTATATAATTTCAATATCCATCAACTCCACAAAAGAGTCACCATCTAGACTCTCCTAAAAGTCATAGAACACTTTCCAGATGGACCAAAATACATGAAGTTTGTTTTTCAAAAAATAGGTTATCTTTTCTAAGGCAAGGCATGAGGTCATCCCCTTTATCCATTGAGACACGCCAGGACTTTCTTCTTTTTTCCAAGAACATGCAATTACACGTTTAGCTTCCAGCAGACAGAGAATTAACAACAATCTTTCATGTTTGGTAATGTTAAACCTAATATGCTTCTACTTGTTTTTTAGTCGAGCACCCATTTGAGATCGATGTGCGTGCTGTTGCTTACTCTTTACTACATATTTAAAAGTAACAATAGTTACTTTCTCTGGTAATTCGATTCTTTTATAATGATGTAACTATTTGTGAGAAGTAACTAATAATATAAATAATTACTTTTTTTAAAGTAATGTGCCCAACACTGCACACTATACAATGATTTATTGCTTGTCTTTGTTGCATAATAAAGAATATAAAGAGCTTTAAAAAAATTGCATATTAAATCGCAATATTGGTAAAAAACATCGCATATAAATTATTTTACAAAATCGTTCAGTCCTAGTTTTGAACGACATTGGGGTAAGTGAAAAAAGACAAAATTATCATTCTGGGGTGGAGTATTCCTTTAAATGAATGTCTTGTGAAACATAAATCTGCAAGACAAATTTGTAAGAAATAAATCCATCAAGATGTTTTAACTTAAAGCTTCAGTGAAAAGGTCATCTCATCTGAATCAGGAGAGAAATATGCACAGATTAAACACTGTTGACAAGCCGAAACAGTCCTAAACCGGTGGATTTTGATGTGATTGGAGAACAACAGATGAACTCTTTCACTAGAGGAAGTGTTATTATGAACCCTTTATTTTTGGGCTTTATTAAGTGTCTGTAGTGCTATCATAGAGCTGCAGATTTCTGCAGTAAAGCGTTGTTTTATGTATTCCAGGAAGAGTCCACCAGGCCATGGTGACGTCTCTGAACGAAGACAATGAGTGCGTGACGGTGGAGTGGATTGAAAACGGAGACACAAAAGGGAAAGAGGTGAATGTCTCATAATCATATTCAGTATGTCCATCATAATGCACTAAAGACAAAAGCATATATGTTTCATTCATGGTTGTTTGTCTTTGTAGTTGTACATCTGTAATAGAGACACACAGATACAACACTGATGTGTCAGGATCAAGGGAGATTTATTCTAAAGCAGCTTTTGTACCTCTGCCTTTAATAGCTTCCAGGTTTATCAGCGGTCTTTAGTTATTAAAGGCTGTGCATTAATGTGTGTATGAAATGTAAAAACCTGGACAAAGGTTTTATTGATCACGTGTTGCTCTATTACAGCTAAATATCAACTTAATCTCAGATGTTTCTCCAAGCAGTCCTCATGTGAAATAGAGGTATAAAATGAATATGGATCGCAGCTCAGATCATTTGATCCTGAAAGAGTTATATTTGAGTTCATACTGAGATCTGAGGCTAATCTGAACACACTTTCTGATCTTCATTACTGTTCAGGAGAAACAGCTGAGATAGTGAGATCTCGTTTTTTTTTCTTTCTGTGGGATGGTTATTTTTAGCAGCTTTTACAACTGTGGAAAATCCTGTGTGCCGTGAGTAGACGTGCTTTTGAAACTGACAGCCGGATGCTCGTGCTCTCATTCTCCGTGAACAGATCGATCTGGAGAGCATATTTGCACTAAATCTAGATGTTGCACCTGAAGAGGAAATCCCACAAAGTCCTGAGACCCCTCCGCCGCCCGTGTCCAGTGCCAACAAAATCAACAAGATCCCTCAAAACAAGGTCTGTGTCCATTTCGCTACACCTTAATAGTCGTAACCAAGAGGAGGAATGAGCACAGAAGAAGACAGACAGATTGTTGTAGCGTACCCAATATGTTTTTTATAACTTCTCAGATGAAATTCTAGACAGGAGTCATAAAGTCATAAAAAATCTGTTTCAAGATTTTATGGTGAAATCAATACAGTCTGGGTCATTACTAGTCGTAAACACACAAAAAAACACTAAAATACCTTGCATTGTGGGATCCTACGTTACCCATAAGCCCTTGCATGTGTGTGTGCTTATTGATCTATCTATAAAAATATACTGCAAAATATTAAATATTTGTTTTTATGGATTAAGTCTACCATGGTGAATTACTGTGTGTTTGTGTATATATATATATATATATATTTGTAGCAACTAGTAGGTGAGGTGGTAATTTGGCATAAATTAATTGTGAATGTTTTATTGTGTAGATGTATATTGTAGCTAAATGAAAAGATGCTGAAAATTGGATTATATGAAATGTTTATTTTCTTGGATTCATCATTTCTAGAATCGTCGAACAGTAGCGCCACCGAAAAATGAAACGCCTGCGAGGGATAATCGAGGTATGATGTTATGCAAAAAAACACTTATTTTAGTCATTTCAGCTTACTCGTTTTTTTAAATATATTTTAATTAGCTTGAAATCAGTGCTATTTAGTATTATTTAAATATTATAATAGTTATTATTTTTCTAAATTAATTAGCTTTTATTTTTCATTAAAAAAAAATTGTGTATTTTTTTTTGTTCTTGTACATTTCTATTTAGCTTTATTTTTCTTTCAGTTTTAGTGCTTTAATTTAAAGAGTTCCTATTATGCTTCTTCCCTTTTTGAATTTTAGTCAGTGTGTCGTGTGTGTTTGTGCAAAAAAACGATCTACAAAGTTAAATAATCTCAAAGTCCACTCCAAAGGGAGATATTTCGTTTTTTTTAAATCCATTTTCAAGAACTACAACGAACGGCTTGTTTGGACTGCAGACTTTTTTGGGGGTGTTGTGATGTCACAAAGCGGCCCATTAGAACATAAAATAAATCCGCCTACGGAAATTAGAATGGTTGGTGGGTGGGGAGGGGCGAGGTAGTGGGGAGGGGCGAGGTCATGGTTAGAATGCTTGCTTAAATGCGGGTGTGCCTCAAATGTCTTTAAAAGTGAAGCTGCGGGCTCTTTGATCGCCCCCTGGTGGCTGGCTGTTGTACAGGACATAAACCCCGCCCTCTCCATGTAAACGAATGGGACATGAGTAAAAACTAAATAAAAAAAGTAATTACATTTCCAATACAATTTTCCAAAATATGGTTTTGGTCATTTTAGGTAGTTGTTATCATGCTGATATATGTTCAATTGTTCAGTTTTGTGATAAGTTTGATCTTAGCTAGTAATTTGATGCTATAAAACTGGGGCGTGTTGTTAATGTTGATTAGGTCCGCGGGAGTTTGATACTGCGGCTCCACCTCACGACTCTACTGCGCAGACTCGGGCTCCAAATGACGTCATTTACTCACGATGGCAGCGGCCATACTGAGATGCTTTGGCTTCACTTTTCTATAGTGGAAGGTAGCAGAGATGCGTCGTCCATCTTTTTGACAGTCTATGGTTGAGTGCATCAGACAAGACAACGACGATGAGGAAGAAGTGCTGCTGTAGTGCCAAGTTTTCACCACGTCGAAAAAATGCTGTTTTTTTTCAACCCCGTGCCCAAACATCTTTCTACTTCCTAAAGCAGACGATGTCAGGAAACGGTGGTTGGCTGCAATTTATTTTTAACTCTGTTCCTGAGCATTATAACCTCAATTTGGTACTGTGTGCTGCACAGTTTACTGAGGACAGCTTCCACAACATAAGGGAGTACGGTGCTGGTTTCGCCAAAAAGTTTTTGCTGAAAGACGGATCAGTTTCTACTTATAAATTGCTGACAGTACAATACTGGACAGTGATGTAATCTGTAGAATTTACACTTCAATTATGAGACTATGGTATAAATAAATTCAACTGTATAACAGTTCCACTGCAATTAATGTTATAATGTTAGAAATAAAGAACAATAAACATAATACATATTATCTTTGCACTTATCTGTATATAGTCAATGCAGTTATTTTTAAGCGGTTGTTGACATTGTATCTAAAATATGATTTAGCCCCAAAAAAACAATAAGTTACCACTCTAATATGTCTTTCAATATCTGTGCGTGCAAAGGTTCTGCGCGATCCTCTTGTTCAATATTCTCGGGGTCTATATCTGGCTCAAATTGATATGGCAATATTGACGCCATCCTTAACTTTACCGGAGCGGACGGAACTTGCTACTTTGGCAAGGGGCGGGGCAATACTCCGCCAATCACACAACGCACTGGGAAAGCTAACCAATCACAACACATTTAGTATTTCGGAAGGCGGGCCTTCATCAAACTGAACTAATCGAGTCGTTTGTGTCAGGCTGGGGAGAAAGGTATTGTAATAAAGTCAATTATGCAGAAAAATAAAGCGTTTTTCGAACCACCGAGCATGAGAGTATGTTCTAATACACCCCCAAAACAAAATCAAGACTTTGTAAAAAGAGCATAATAGGACCCCTTTAAGTTTATTTTATTTAAGTTTTATTTAAGATATAAAAAAAAAAAATTCATCTACTATTTATATTTTATTTCAGCTTTTCAATTAAGGAAAACATTTTCAAAGACAAAGAGAAAAAATGCCTGTAAGTTTTTTCTTAAGGGGTTTAAGTTGTTGATAGAGTAATAATTTAATAAAGGAAAAGCATTAATAAGTGCACCTGTTCCTCCTTCAATACGGTTTAAAGCATCCCAGGAGACACTTTATGAAGTTTTCATTTGTGTCAAGTTTTGAACAACATTCCCATATTTTCATTTGTTGTTTCAGAATTTTGAAAACTTGCTGTTATTTTAACAGGCTAGACAAAAAAGCTTGTCTGTCTACATGTTTGTCTTGATCTGTCAATCTTTTTATGGTCCGTGATGTGATCTCCATTATTCAGTCACTGTAGGTACGACTCGAGCGCGGCCGAGCCAACAGACCGAACCTCCTCCGTCAGCGCCCACCCCGCCTCCACCCATCCAACACCAGACCCTACAGCAGCAGAACGGTACCACACCTTACTAATGTTTTCAACATTGATAATAATAAGAAATGTTTGTTGAGCACAAATCAGCATATTAGAATGATTTCTGAAGGATCATGTGACACTGAAGACTGGAGTAATGATGCTGAAAATTAGAAAACAGTTAATGATTGATGTATAATAATATTTCACAATATTACTGTTTTTACAGCATTTGAGACCGAATAAATGCAGCCTTAGCAGAAGAGACTATAGACTTAAAAAAACGATATAATCGCACTGAACCTTTGAACTGTAATTACTGACACACAGCATGTGTGTGTGTGTGTTGTGAGGATGTTGACAGTGTGTGATATGAAGAGAGACTGAGGGGCTCTCAGCGCGTCACACAGCGGCCGTTGTCTTCGTCACATCAGAACAAAAGCAGTATTTAGATTTGTTTTCCAGAGATGAGCCCTCTTGTTGCCATTGTTGAGGGAATCACTCAGACACATTTAACAGCTACTAATTCACACTGATCAGTATTATTCATGATAAATAAGTGTTTGTAAAATATTGAGTCTGTTTCCAGTTTCAGAGTGTGTGTGTGTGTGTGTGTGTGTGTGTGTGTGTGTGTGTGTGTGTGTGTCTGCAGCTCGCAAGAAGTCCAGCTGTGTGAAGGAAGTGGAGAAGCTTCAAGAGAAGCGGGAGAAGAGACGATTACAGCAGCAGGAGCTGAGAGAGAAAAGAGCACAGGTGACAGAAAACACTGGAATACTAGTGTTGCTTAATGCATATTATAATTATAAATTCATTAATATGTATATTTGTGCGTGTGTGTGTGTGTGTGCTGCGTTCTATTGTAATGTTATTTGTGACCCTGGACCACAAAACCAGTCTTTTAAGTGTCAATTTTTAGAAACTACATCATCTGAATAAATAAGCCTTCCAGTGATGTATGCTTTGTTATGATGGGACAATAATTGGCCAAGATACAACTTTGCAAACAAAATGTAAATATTGGGAAAATCGCCTTTAAAGTTGTCCAAATGAAGCTCTTAGCAATGCATATTACTAATCAAAAATTAAGTTTTGATATATTCACGGTAGAAAATGTACAAAATATCTTCACGGAACACGATCTTTACTTAATATCCTAATGATTGAAAGAAAGATAAAAGAAAATTTTATAATTTTGACCCATACAATGTTTTTTTGGCAACTGCAACAAATATACCCCAGCGACTGGTAATAATAATAATCTTGCTTATTGCACCTTATAATTATTGTTATTATAATTATTATTATAATTACAACTTTTATTTCAGCTTGTGAATAATAAATTGAAATGACTATTCAACATTTCTTGTTTTCACTTAGTTTAACCTAGTGTACTAAAATACCTAAAACTGAAATTAAGATGAATAAAAACTATATAGACATTTTAATATATAAATATAAAAATGACAAAAAATGTACAAAGTAAAATGAAAGGAGTTTAAAATATTCATAACCAATAATACTAAAATAACACTGGCATCTGCAAAATAAACATAATTTACAAAAAGTAAGCCGCCTAATTTCGTTACCCACCCCAGATAATTTGTATCTGCATTCGGCAGGTTGTCGGGTGTTAATTTCAAACCCTGCTTACAATATTAACTGAGTTTTTTATTACACAGGAAGTCGATGCCACAACCCCTAATTATGAAATCATGTGCATGATCCGAGACTTCCGAGCGAGTTTGGACTACAGACCGCTGACCACTGCAGATCTGGTGAAGAACTGCATCACACACTTATGTCATTTCTTCCGTGTGATACATTGGCTGTGTTGCATGTTATTATAATAGATATGTCCTAATAATTTGTATATGTTCTCAGATTGAGGACCACAGGATATGCGTGTGTGTGCGGGCGCGTCCTCTGAACAAGAAAGGTAAGGATGACATCTCGTGATTCTGTATTGTCAGTGTGTTGGTGTTGTTTGTGATGCAGCACATCATGTGTGTTGACTCTCAGAGCTGACCGTGAAGGATCTGGACGTCATCACCATCCCCAGTAAAGACGTGGTCATGGTCCACGAGCCCAAGCAGAAAGTGGATTTAACCAGATACCTGGAGAACCAGACGTTCCGCTTCGATTACACTTTCGACGACACTTCGACAAACGAAATGGTGTACAGGTCAGTTATTTGTTGTTTGACAGAGAAATAGTGAGAATGAAAGACGGGAGAGAAAAAACAACCTTGTTCAGTCTCATGCTGTAAAAAGTAACAAATATAAATACATATATATTTCATAAAACTAAAAGATATAAATATAAATATTTAAAAAAATATATAAATACAATTTGTGGAGTCTCACAAGTAAAAAATATAAAAATTAGTAAATTATTTAGAAGAATATATTAATATATGATTTTTTTTTTTTCACACTTCACAAAGTCACTTGTATAAAAATATATTTTATAAAAATAAAAAGATATATAAAAGTTATTTGTTCAGACACAAGCTGTACAAAGCAACACATTTACAAATATGTATATATATATATAAAATAAAAAACATCTATATTTTTAAGAAATATATTTTTCCAGTATTGAAGTGTAAAAAGTAACATATTATATAATATATATTATATAATAATATATTATTTGCTCATTTCTTTTTGCACTAAATATATAAAATGCATTATTTCTGAATAAAAGACCGTGTTGCAATCTGTTAATATTGTTTTCTCTACCTACACTGCATAGGTACCATTAGCAGACAAGAACATTCAGTTTAGAGGCGAGAAAGTCATTTTATTCTAGGGCTGGACCAGATTATATTCGTTCGGTGGGTTGGCTTTCGATTTTCAATTTTGAGATTCGAATAGCGAATAGTTCTCAACTTGTCCGTCCGGCTGAACATCTGCACCATTAACACACTGTTCGCCAATGAAAGACGTTTGTGCTGACCTGTAGCATGCATATATTTCATGAAAGATCTTCTATTATGAGCGTGCTTGCTGCACATCTACATTTGAAATAACGAACTTAACTTAATGTCAACGACCCTCTGCTATCACAAGACCGGATACGATGTCAACTGTCCCGAGACGCGAGCGAAAGTCTTGAATCAGCGTGCAGTAGCTCTTGACTGATTTAATCATCTAACCTACATGCTATATTCAATAAATGTTTGCAGGAATTTCCCTCATTATAAACTCAAAAGCTGCGGGAATGAGTGAAACTATGCGATATACACACAAATTCAGGAGCTGATTAAATATAACTATTATACAGAACTTTTTGTGAAATAAAATTCCATGACTTTTACAAAACCTTTCCAGGCCTGGAAATTGCTGTTTTAAAACGAATTTCATAGCTTTTCCAGGTTTTTCATGACCGTACGATCCCTATAAAAGCAACAGATGCACGCTTTCAATCACTAAAGATGGGTTCTCTCCCTCCTCTAATCACGTGCCGGATCCGTTACCCCGCTTTATTCCGGGACCTCTCAATTTACAAATGAACACTGGGCTACCTAATTAAAAGTATTGCTCTTAACAGACCTGTGTGTTTTGTATCACTAGTGCAGTGTCCGTTCTCGGAGCATATATAAACCGTGCCGCTTCCAGCTCGCGCTGTTCTGTAGTTTATTCATTCTGAACGTGTCGCGTGTCCATATTGCACCAAAATGCGACACTGCACTCCCTTGGGTCCGCAGCAACACACCCGCCACACGTGAAGTCGATTGGATGAACGGTGCTCGACATAATTAAAATGCAAACAGACACACAGAGATTCCTGCCTTTTATTAGAGCGAAGAATATGTTCAGCCCCTCCCTCAGAAGCTTTGAATATGGTATTCGGACCAGCCCTATTTTATTCTGAGGAAACAATTATGAAAAGAATATTTTTTTTAAATGAGAGAAGCATGCACTTATGAATAATAAGATTATAGATGTGTTATATAACACATATGATATAAAGTGAAGTCTCCGGGTTTGATGTGTTTCAGGTTCACCGCTCGGCCGCTGGTGGAGACCATATTTGAGAGGGGAATGGCCACTTGTTTTGCGTACGGTCAGACGGGCAGCGGGAAAACTCATGTAAGCAGATGACATCACATTACAGGAACAGATCTTCCCAGAGGATCCTCTATTTGTCATAATCCATTTCCCTCATTCCAGACCATGGGAGGAGATTTCTCCGGGAAGAACCAGGATTGCTCCAAAGGCGTCTACGCTCTAGCTGGTGTGTGACTGACAGGCTGTCTTCCTGTTCAAGTATTGACTGATCATTCCTGAACGTGACTGTGCTCTTCTTTCAGCACGGGATGTTTTTCTCATGTTAAAAACACCAAACTACAAGAAGTTGGATCTTCAGGTGTACGCGACGTTCTTTGAAATCTACAGCGGGAAGGCAAGTTCTGTGGCCCACATTAATAATTCATGAAATAAACCAGTTAATGACAAATATAATCAAATATTGATTATTATAAAAAATAGCAGTGTTATTTATTTATATATATTTATATACTACATATACTACATATTTATATACATTTTTATATTTTCTGATTTATTTTCATTTTTAGCTTAGTAATGTTTTGTGATTTGACATTTGTATTAGTTAAATATTTGTATAAAAAATTATTAGTTACATAGTATATATTTATTTGTAACTTGATTTTTATTCAGTTTGTGTATTCAGTAATTCTAGTGCTTAGTTATTATTTATTTTATTACTGATTATTATGTTAGTTATGTTCTTTGAAATCTCCATTGGAAAGGCAAGTTCTGTAGTTCACATTAATAATTAGTAGTTAATTGTGTTCTTTTGTTTAAATATTTGTAATATTTGAAAATACTATTATAATTATTATTATAAAAAAGCAGTGTTATTTTAGTATTATTTATAAACTATTATAGTTTTTATTAATTTGATAAATTACCTTTTAATTTCACTCTTCGTTTTTAAATTTGAGCAAAGTTATGGTGCTTTTATCTTTTTAGTTTGAGTTTTTATATTTCCTTTTAGCTTTAATTTAAGTTTTAATTTAATTTATTCAGTTCATTTTAGTACTTCAGCTTCAGGAGTACATTCTTTGATCTCTATAGCGGGAGGCCAGTTTCATAGTTCACATGAATAATGAAAGTTCGTTTGCTGCAGGTGTTTGACCTCCTGAACAGGAAGACGAAGCTGCGTGTTCTTGAAGACGGGAAGCAGCAGGTTCAGGTGGTCGGGCTGCAGGAGCGAGACGTCAAATGCACCGAGGACGTACTCAAACTCATCGAGATGGGCAACAGCTGCAGGTATCACCATCCCAAGAATTTCTAAATAGAATTCAGTTTAAGAATTGCATTTCTATAACGTGTTAAAAAAAATATCTTGTTTCACACATTTTGCCTTTTGTTATGGTTAGGCTTTCAGCGCCATTTTCATCCTTTCCCGCTCGTTAACTGGCAATCGCTCAAGACAAATGCAGTCGCCAGGCTGTACCTGTTAACCAAGGCAAACGTTCCAGAAAATCTACATTTCAAGAGCTTTGGCTACAAAATGACCTCTTCAAAGACTATGTGTAAAAGCAGACGACAGATACACTAAATGTAAAGTTTGTAAAACTACTATTGCGCTAAATATGGGAAAGGGAACACAACAGAGGCCTGTTTTTCTGTTCTATTCAAATTCAGCTTTTTAGTCAGTGAAAGTCAGGGAATTAGATATTTGGCTTACAGTGGGAACCCTGTATATTGTTAAATATAATTGCAAAGTTGAATTTTCAGCATCATTACTCCTGTCTTCAGTGTCACATGATCATACAGAAATCATTCTGATATGCTGATTTGCTATTCAAGGAACATTTATTATTATTATTAGCAATATTTAAAACGTTTGTTTCAGGATTCTTTGATGAATAGAAAGATACTCGTATACCTTGTATAATTTATTCAGAGATCACCATGAAAATACCCTTGATGCTGGCATGGTGTTAAAAAGTGAATACATAAATGAATAGAAAGATCAGCAATTATATGAAACAAAAATATTTTGTAACATTACACACTACACCATTAAAAAGCTTGGAGTCAGTATACTTTTTTAAATTTTATTTGGGAAAGGAATTATATAAATGTAATACTTTTATTTAGCAAGGATGCATTAAATTGATCAAAAGTAATTACGATGTTACTTTGGATCAAATAAGTGCAGGCTTGAAGAGATTTCTTTAAAAACTTTTGACTGGTGGTGTGAATACATACTAGGGGTTGCACCGGCTAATCGACGTCGACTTCAGTGCTCTGCATGACGCTGGTCCTAGAGAGGGCGCAACAGCATAAGAAATACACATTTCTGCTCCGTTTCCAAACAGTTCAAATTACAAATTAATTAATTCTCTGATATGATGATGTGTGATTATATTATGCTGGAAATTGAACGGGATAATGCAGGTTTTAAACAGCTTATTGTACAGGTAAATTAATCACGTTCTAATCTAATGCGCTGCTGCTCTGTAACGCGCACACATAGCTACAGACAGTAGCGCGTACAATACATCACTCGTAGATCGCGCACACAGCTACAGACAGTAGCGCATACAATACATCACTCGTAGATCGCGCACACAGCTACAGACAGTAGCGCGCACAATACATCACGCGTAGATCGCACACACATAGCTACAGAGAGTAGCGCGCACAATACATCACGCATAGATCGCACACACATAGCTACAGACAGTAGCGCGCACAATACATCACGCGTAGATCGCGCACACATAGCTACAGACAGTAGCGCGCACAATACATCACGCGTAGATCGCACACACATAGCTACAGACAGTAGCGCGCACAATACATCACGCGTAGATCGCGCACACATAGCTACAGACAGTAGCGCGCACAATACATCACACGTAGATCGCGCACACATAGCTACAGACAGTAGCGCGCACAATACATCACGCGTAGATCGCGCACACATAGCTACAGACAGTAGCGTGCACAATACATCACGCGTAGATCGCACACACATAGCTACAGACAGTAGCGCGCACAATACATCACTCGTAGATCGCACACACATAGCTACAGACAGTAGCGCGCACAATACATCACTCGTAGATCGCGCACACATAGCTACAGACAGTAGCGCGTACATCGCGCGCACAGAATCATTCACCGCGGAAATGTATTGTCAACACTGTTCTGTGATTTCTCTGTAAAATAGCTTAGAAACTTAAAAGTTCAAGCATATATTTCTTAATAACTAAATCCCGCAGCTTCACTACTAGTAGAGAGACGCTGTCAGGTAAAATTAATTCACACGCAACCGCTCTCACTAATGCATGTATTCATATTAGTGGTGGGCCGTTATCGGCGTTAACATGCTGCGTTAACGCGAGACTCTTATCGGGCGATAAAAAAAATATCGCCGTTAATCTATTCTCAAAGTTGAGTTGGGAGCTGGGTCTATACTACGCACTATGATGACTTTCACCCTGATATTTTAGCGCGGATGTATACCTAGCCGAATTGCACTGTAGGGGGCGAGAACGAGTCTTCGAACTAGAGGCTCGCAGTCCGTGATGGACAGATTGTTAACGGCTGGTCTATGTGGTAATACAATCGGGCAGGACATCCAAACGCTCAGCTATCATTCATCAACCTCAAATATGGCTTTTCATCTGAAAGATGTATGTAGTAGCAACTTTACATGGCCGCTCAATATGATGTTAACCTAGAGAAATGTGCGCTATTGAAGTGTTTGTGTGGAAGCGCGTTTGCTGCAGGACAGGCTCCGGTGCGCTCACTTGCTCTTAAAATCTCCGTCATTTTTGGTCATACAGATAAAAGTAGCCTAATACATCTTTCGAATCTGTAAAGACTCTACGTTTATTTGTGTGCACTCAGAATAACAACGAAACGTTGCGCTTTTAAGCAAACAGGATGCGCTTTAGGTCTCATGTGAACTTGAGCTAGAAACTCCGTCTTTGAAAAATATATCTATAGAGAGTGAAATGTCTAAAAAATAAAAATAGAAGACGTGTGTGTTAGCATGGATGATTTACATGAAATTTAATCTGTGCAACACTGTGCATAAGATGGCTTTCAGTTCAATATAATAACAAAAAACGACATTTTGGGTTTTTATTCAACTAATAAGGTGGGCACGCTGTGATCTGTACTATATTTTTAATGTAATTGACAGTTATCGAAAAAAAAACAACAACAACAACACGGGAGTGGGAGGGAATGGGAGTCATTCTTCCGGGAGTGGAACGGGATCCTTCGGCAGAATTCAAATTAGCCATTTTAATCTAGATTAATCTAGATTAATTCCAAAATTAATCTAGATTAAAAAAATTAATCTATGACCACCACTAATTTATATTAATGTAATCTTTACTGTACTGATCTGTATCTGATTTAGAACGAGCAGGAATCTGAGAGAAATATAACAACCCAAAGACTAAAGAACTGATCAAAATAAGCTGTTATAGGAGCAATAGTCATGTGGGCAGTGTGTCGTATGCCATAGCTGTGCACAAGGTGTTTGTCACCGCTCCAGACCTATTTGTTCATTAATGACGTCATCAGCGACTAGTCAACTTCGACTTGACTTTCATCACATAAAAGTCAACGTAAAAAAATCTTTCAACCCCTAATACACACACACACACTTATATATATATATATGTATTTACATATTTCAAATTCTTAATTTTATTTATGTGAATAATTTGTAAAAAATGATTCTTAATCAGTTTTTGACAGTGACACCATTAAAAACAGTCATAGTATGTATTAATCTTGTTTTTGTGTGTGCTTTTCCTCAGGACGTCTGGACAGACCTCGGCTAACGCTCACTCGTCCCGCAGTCACGCCGTGTTTCAGATTATCCTCCGCAGGAGGGGCAAAATGCACGGTAAATTCTCTCTCATCGACCTGGCAGGGAACGAGCGAGGGGCGGACACGTCGAGCGCCGACCGACAGACGCGTCTCGAGGGCGCAGAGATCAACAAAAGTCTGCTGGCGCTGAAGGTTTGTGCTTCTCATCGTCACACGGCTCATGTTTTGATGTTCCACGTGTGTGAACTGAGAAACCGTTATCATGTTAGTATCTGGGTTGATTCATGTTTGTGTGACAGGAGTGCATCAGGGCTTTGGGTCGAAACAAACCACATACTCCGTTTAGAGCCAGTAAACTCACGCAGGTCTTAAGAGATTCCTTCATCGGAGAAAACTCTAGAACGTGTATGGTAAGGACACTGGGATGATATTCATATATTCACTTTCAACACATAGTAACATTGGTGTATTTGTGAGTGATTTCAATGTGTTTGCTCTTTTGTGAATAGATCGCTACAATCTCTCCTGGAATGGCATCATGTGAAAACACATTAAACACTCTGAGATACGCCAACAGGTACGCATGTGAGCTAGGGCTGCACAGTTAATCAATTTCTAATCGCGATTACGATTATGGATGCCACGATTACATAATCGTTCAAAGCCGCCATTACAAAAATAAAAAATTGCTTTATTGTGTGTGCTTAACAGGTGTTTGCAGGTTTAACAAACTCAAACACTGGATAAAAGACATTTAGTCTAACTGATAGTCGTTGTCACTCTGTTGTGCGTGATAGATTTGTTAAACGCCAAACGTGTCAAAAGCGGAAGCAAAATAGCAGTAGGCCTACTCGTTTGAACTACGTGCCACACGGACCTTTTATCCACTCGCCTCAAAAGAAAACAGCGTAGCACGAGCTTAGAGCATCTGTGTTTATTACAGACCAGTCGCGATCACGCACTAAACAACGCTGTGAAATCCAGTAAGAAGCACTCGAGTTCAGCACAGAGTTCTTCAGTACAAATCAAATCTCTTTAATTTAAACTTGTTAAGCCAAATAAATCTGAGCTGTTATTCTCATCAACACTGATGCAGAAAACAGCAGAAACAGTGCAACAACGATCCAGTCAGAAGACGTTTCAATCCACAAATTACCCACATTTACCATTTTTACTGTAGTAACACTAACATATTTACCCCGTACCATTGTTACCGTTAAAGGAGTAATGGAATATAATTACATTATTTAGTTAATTATCAGTTGATGTGGATTTGTAATTAACTGAATGTCTTTAGAGTACTGTTTTTCAATGCAAACATCATAGAAACCATATAGTTAGGCTACTTTTTTACCATGGTAATGAGGTGCTGTACTTTTGGTTATGTATAAAAGATGAGGCTGTCACAGTTTTCACAATGGTACTGTCAAATGTACATCTGCAGCCCAACTCAAGCTCCTGTTCTAATGTGCATTTCTAAGAGACAAAACGTGTAATATTACATGTTCAGTGCTACCAAATCAGGTGCTGTCTCCACTGCTCTCCAATGTTAGACTGGAGCCCTGATATATAAATTGTACTGTAAAATGTTACTGTAATTTGAAATTTCATCAGTTTAATTGTAAATGAAATGTATAGCTTTATAAACCATTTTTTCTTTTAGTTTTAGTATAACATTATTATACCATGCATAATTTTACCTTTTTTTGTTTAAAAAAGAAACCAAACCAATGTATAGTTGAAATTTGATGCTATAGAAAAGCAATAAAGTTCAGGAAGAGTTTTTTCAGCCTTTTTTAAAATATATATTTTATATAAAAATGATGGCATGCAGCTTCAAACAATGGCATAAATCTGTTCAAAATAATCGTTATTAATAATCGCAATTACAATCTCAAGGGAATAATCGACAATTATGATTTTGTCACAATCGTGCAGCCCTAATGTGAGCCCATGAGACACGGCAGCTGGTGTTACAAACACAAAATGTTGGATACACTACATAAAGCCCTTTACTGTATCCAAATATTTGCTGAATGTTGTTTAACACTTTTTTTCAACTTTTATAAAGCAAGTAACCAGACAGTCACATCCAGTGAGATCCGGGGGCTGTGATTAATGAAAATAAAAAATCATATTTGAATAATTTACACACATTTTTTTTCACAAGAAAATAAAAATTGAAATTTGAGTTTTAAGATGTATGTAAAAATTGAATATATTTACAGAATATATTTATATTATGCACAATGTATTTATGTATATATTCATACATTTACATTATCATCTTATTAAAATGAATATAGAACATTTAGTACAATTCTGAAATTATGTATAATTCAACTAATTTGATGTATTAATACACTTTTTATAATTGTATTGTTTTTTTATTAAATTGATTATGCATATGTTTTACAAAAATATAAAAACATTGAGTTTAAATAATTTCATGTAAGTAAAATATATAGTAATAAAAACATTTATTTATTTATTATTTATAAAACAAATGTATTAAAGTATATCTATATAAGTGTATATACAGTGTCCGAAATTGTTAGAACACCTGACAGATCTGAAAATATTGACATTTTTTGCCTCTAAAACTGGATTTTTATTTCATAATGTTCATGGAACAAGCAGATGGTTGTTCTGAGCACAACAAATACCAGATGTCGTACAGTTTTTATCCTTTTTTATAACTTTAATATTTGATGCGTCCACCTTTAGCAATTCCAGCAGCACATCTATCTGGCATAGTGTCTATATCCAGTCTCTCACAGAAGTGAGTACACCCCTCACATTTTTGTTAAGTATTTTATTATATCTTTATCTGTGACAACACAGAAGAAAGTTTAGACATTAATGACTGTGTGTTGAGTTATTTTGAGGGGACAGCAAATTTACACCGTTATACAAGCTGTACACTCACTTCTTTACATTGTAGCAAAGTGTCATTTCTTCATATATAATAAAATATTTAAAAATATGTGAGCGGAGAACTCACTTCTGCGAGATACTGTATTTCCTGAGAACTTCAACACTAATGTTATCCCATGCCTTCTGCAACCTTTGACTGTACAACAGATCTGTCTAGTTTATTGTCCAACTCAAACCCAAATTTGCTCGATGGGGTCGAGGTCTGGACTTTGAGGGGCCAGTCCATAATTATCAATGTTCAGCAGATTCCTTCCGTCACTAGTTCCGGCAATAGTTAGTTTTATGGGTATTGTAATGGCCAATTCAACAAAGACAACTGAAACCTCTTAAATATGCCAAGGGCTCTAACTATTTTGGCCACCACTGTAGATATATACACACATTCTATTCTAAGTAAATATCATTTTTTGTACATATGAATATAATTATTTTCATAATATTCAAATTTAAACCATTTTAATGATTTTTTTTTAATTCAATTTTTATAACTAAATATATTTTATTACTTATTATACACATACACATGATTTTATAATGAATTATATGAATACTTATTTGCATATGAAATTGATAGATATCATTTCAATTTTATGAAAAAGATTATGAATCTGGAATCTTCCTGTAACAGCTGAATGTGGTTTGTGTTGGAGGGGTTTGTAATTCCTGTCTGTCGTCCCGTCTTCAGAGTGAAGGAGTTTGGGATCAGTCCCTCCGACATTCCCTTCTCTCAGGGGGGCGGCGGGCGCTCCGAACTCTCTCCTACCTATGAGTACGATGACTTTGCTACCTCACCCAGCAGGTCCATCAGGTCTCACCCTTTTCCAGTCTCTCTTCAGACAGAGCCTCCATACGAGTCCTGTGTTTCTAATGATTCACTTCCGTTTCGCTCCATGTGCCTCTTTATGTTTTGGTCCCTTGTCATTTTTGTCCCATTTCAGGCATGTTTCTGTTTTGTGATGCCGCTGCACTAACATTTTAACAGTTTGTTTGCCTGTGCCTTACAGAGCGGCTAGAGTCTGTCATTATCATGCTGCATGAACATGTTTATGTAACGTTACTCATTTTCCTTGGTTTATTGTGTCTTGATTACCTCATGCTTTCATATGGCGACTGTGTTGAATTACTATGCATTCTAGGTTTATGGACATATTCATAAATCTACACTTATTTTCTTATTAAAATTCCTTATACAATTGTTTATAATTAATTATATTGCATCTATTTATTTATACACTTTATATTAAATTTGTATAATTGATAGTGTTTATATGCATCATTTTTCACAAGAATCTTTTTATATTTTTTATCATCAGTATTTTGATAATTCCATGCATGTATTAAATATACGTGTGTATATATATATATATATACATACGTGCACACATACATTCTATAATTTATTTAAATGTTTATTAACTTCTTTAAACTATATTTAAAGTTTTAAGTTTAAATATACTCTTAAAAATTCTATTTTAGATATTTAAACTACATTAATCATTTGTAACACTTCAAATATATTGATTCAAAATGTTACTAAGCATTAATGTAGTTTAAACAGTTAAAATGTATATTATGTCTAATATACTATATCTTTATATTAATATAGTATTATATAAAGAGTTTGTAAGATGCTAAAATGATCAGTAATATTACATATGACATTCATATATATATATTTGTCATTAATATTTTGTGTGTACATTTCATGTTTCTGTTGTTTTCTTTAATGATGTTGTGATGCAGCTGCACTAACATGTTGGTTTGTGTTAGCTTGTGCCTTACAGAGCGGCTGGAGTCTGTCATTATCATGCTGCATGAACATGCTTATGTAACATTACCCATTTCTAAATGCTGTTACACGTTGACTGTGGTGAACTGAGACGCTGTCTGTGACCGTAGGGTGAAGGAGCTGAGCATCGACCCCAGTGTGGTGATGGAGGGGCGCTCCGCCGGACACTCGGTCAGTCAGCTGGACGTGCTGGAGGCGCAGTGGGGAGTGGGCAGCTCTCCTCAGAGAGACGATCTCAAGCTGCTCTGTGAACAAAACGTAAGATCTAACCTCACAGCTCCGCTCGTTTTGGGCTGGTATGAATATCTGACACTGTGTTGATGTTCCACAGGAAGAGGAAGTGTCCCCGCAGCTCTTCACCTTCCATGAGATGGTGTCTCAGCTGGTGGAGATGGAGGAGCAGGTTCTGGAGGACCACCGCGCCGTGTTTCAGGTGTTTGATGATATCCACAGAGGAGAAACTTAGATCGGGCGTATGGAGCACTTTTATCTGTCATTAAACTGCCTTAAAGTAGCCTTCAAATAAGGTCAACTTGCTTTAGAAGTAAGACTACAAAGGGTGTTAAACTTGTTTTCAAAGAAACATATATAACATAATTATTATACAGGGCTGCCAACTCTTTTCTCACGCTCTCACGCCACACATCCAGTTTCTCACGCATTCAAAAGCACCTTCAGTAAAAACTGTAATTATAAGATATTAGCGAAACAACATATTTGGCTCCTGTGCGCATTTGTGTTTGTGCTCTGGAAAGCGTCGAGATTCTTTACAACGTGTTTTTGTAGCGCTGAGCGATGTAGCCAATCACAGACATATCTGTTGATTTCTTGAACACCTGTGATTGGCCATTGCGTTCACTGACCTCTAAACGTTTGTGAATCATCTCTCTGTAACACGATGTGAATAAGAGATTGATTCATTATAAAGGAACTTTCTGAGATCGCCATGAACTAAGTGACACCTTTTTAGTGATTTTTAAAGGAATGGCTATTTGCACACATTCTAATCCGTTCAGAATTTGAATACAAGTTTTGTTTTTTTCATGCTGCTAACGTGTGCTAATGCTAAAATTTAAGTTTGACAAGCCAAAAACATTTTTTAAAGTAAACGAGTGCCTTCCACTCCTTCCGTGTGTTTCTGCTTTTCACAGTCTGGTAGAAATGATGGGTTTACCCAAAATATATGGTCACATGACAGTAAAAGTGTACAGTTTGCAAGAGACAAGGTGTGGGTTAACTTACCCACTGGCTCATCTTACCCCACTCTCCCTATGACATTAACTACTAGGCATGTCCAGATATCGGACAAAACTCTTGTGTCTGATATATACATTTTCTATAAATAAATGTGTGTGTGTATATATATAGGGCTTAATGTTCTCCAGCACCGTGCCAGATCTCCGGCGTGTAGCGTTTGGCTGTGAAAAAAACAAAGAGTCCTACATTAAAAAAACTTGTTGATATCATGTTCGAATTCACGAGTTCATCTACCAATTGTATGAGAGGAACACTGCTTTCACTCTCAACCAAACTAACATTACTAGCCAATCAGAAGTTGTTGCTCTTATAAGCACGATATAAACTTGCTCGAAGCCTGGATCTCGAGCAAGACGCGCTGAAAAGTCTGAGGGTCAAAGATGTCACTATAGCACATATTTACATAGAAAAGCTATTAAAAAAGCAGCAGAGCTTTATATACAGCTCATAGTAATCACATCAAAAACTATATGATTGTCAAAATGAATTTTGAAAAGGTACAGTTCACACATGATCTCTTAATGATAACTTACCAGTAAAGACTGTAACGTTATGTGTGAAAGGCGCTAAACTCTTCCTCTGCATATGCTGTGAGTTTGGTTTACTTAACGGTCATCTGGGAAAACAGTGTGCATTACAAACTAGATTTGTAACGTAAGTCATTAATAAACCTATATCCCTGCACAGGACAACACATCAACGTATTTGTATATTCGTTTTGTTGTACATCGCGATTTCAAATAAGTTTAAATCCTCGCTCTGAGTTTGCGTGTGAAATGAAATGGATTTAAACGTCGTTGAATCACGCTGTAAAGTGAAACGACACCCGTCCGTTGGTGCCCTCTGCTGGTAGGCTATTTGTTATAATAATGGTTTAAGTTGGTTATTGATACTTTAACTTGGTGTTGATACTTTATTTAAGCCAATTATTATTGCCTATGTAAATATAGTCATATTAAAGCCTCGTTTTCACTTAGGTCTATTTGTATTACTATGTCAAAATAATTGTCAAAATAATCGGTAGATTACTTGATTACCAATAGATCGATCGCGAAGCGAAGGCAATGTCGGAAGATCACGCTTTAGGTCAGTTCTCATCAGTGTCGGGGGTAACTCATTACAAGTAACGCGAGTTACGTAATAATATTACTTTTTCAAGTAACTAGTAAAGTAACGCATTACTTTTAATTTTACCAGAAAATATCTGAGTTACTTTGTTCCCCATTTATTGATGACCGTGCGCCGTGTGAACATGATCTTACTGTAGATCTAATCTAGACTAAATGTGAATATGTATTAATTCATCTCACTCGCAAAAAACAGATTCAGTATTCATCAAAATGAATTAAAACAGTGAAATGCAAACTCAGAATATGACGTAAACTGCCATAATTAAATATGTTAAACAACACAAATATATCTAATCTCATTTTATTAACCGATGTGTTTGCTGCTGATCTTTGATGATCAGTTCAACCATACTAATAAACAAAAATGACTTTAGATAAACTAACAATTGTGCTTCGTTGTTTTTTGTTTATTGCTGAAGAGTGTTGAATCTTCTCCTGTGTTCTTCTGTACAGACGTGATTTACTCGTCCTTCAGTCTGAGGTTTATTCTTTACACTTTTTGGTGTGAAAGGCTTTACATTTGCTATAAATATAACTTCTTGTATTAAAAAGAAAAAATCAAGCCCTGCTCATATTTAAAAAGTAACGCAAAAGTAATGTAACACATTACTTTCCATAAAAAGTAACTAAGTAACGTAATTAGTTACTTTTTTAGGGAGTAACGCAATATTATAATGCATTACTTTTTAAAGTAACTTTCCCCGACACTGGTTCTTAACCAGGGGGACAAGAGATAAAACTCAAATATAATATATTCACTAATATTATGTTTCGCATGTTAAGTAATGTAAAAGCAATTAAAATAATGGTTTTCTCTTTGACAATTTTTCAGCATCATTACTTCAGTCTTCAGTGTCACATGATCTTCAGAAATAATTCTAATATGCCGATTTACTGCTCAAGAAACATTTCAGATTATTAGCAATGCTGAAAATGTTTCATTTTTCAGAATTCTTTGAATAGAAAGTTCGAAAGAACAGCATTTTTTTTAAAGAGAAATATTTGTTAATATTACAAATGTCTTTACTGTCACTTTTGATCAATTTAATGTCCTTTCCTTAAAAAAAACAACTAACAAAAAAAAAACATTAGATTTTTCGTTTTATTTTTTGTGCTCCAAAAGTTTGGGGGAAATCTTTCAAAACATGTAATTAAAAATAGTAATACATATTTGTATTAATAATTGACAAAAAAAAATATATACGTAATATACATTCTAGAAATATTATTTAGGTATGCATTCATGTATTTCTATTCAAGTTCTTTTTATAAACCATATTAATTTGTACAATTCTCAAATTGTGTATAATCCCTTATATTCTACCTATATGTATTTACATAGTCTTATAACTGTAAACAATATATAATGTTTGTGCACATATCTATGTATAAACAAATACTAAAATTCACAAATTATTTATAAGCCATTATATTAATCATTATTTATTTTGTAACATTCAAATAATGAAATCTTACGTCACCTTTGAGCTGCACGGTGTATCTTGATTTTGCTTATGCTTCAAAAGCGTGTAAAGATTAGTTTCTAAATGTTTTTTAGGAGTCCATCCGCTGGCTGGAGGACGAGAAGGTTCTTCTAGAGATGACGGAGGAAGTGGATTATGACGTGGAATCATTTGCTACTCAGCTTGAGCAGATCCTGGATCAGAAGATAGATGTGTTAACAGAGCTCAGAGGTCAGAGAGAAGAATGGATTGACACAGCGTGAATTCATATTTATTTATTAACATGCGACAGTTTTGGACTTTTTGGAAGTTTTAGATGTCACCGTTAAATACATATTCAAGACAAAAATAAATGAAAATCAAGTTTCTCCATAAAAAACTTTTTGTTCTTTATTATATACACGATTCAAAAAATGAAACTACTTTCTATATTTTTTATAAAAATTGTCAATTTTAAAAGTTAATGTCATAAATGGCAAATGTTTTATTATATACTTTAAAACATTATGCATATAAAGTCTATTTTAGTCTATTTTATTTATAGTACAAAATCATTTTTTATTCTAGAATATAAAAATGTATTATAATATATTAATATTTGGATTCTTTATTATTTATATTATTTGTAAAATTCTAAAATAATTAGCCATTATAATACATTATTGAGACTGACATTTAAAATGTCTATTTAATTTTTTTTTGTAATGTCATGATATAAAACTAATGGTTTTAAAATAACTTTATATGTATAGATTTGTTTACTATAGATTAGTTTATTAATTTTCACAAATTGTAAAATGGAATGTTTATATTCCAGAAATTATAGAATATAATATATATATATATATTAATATATAAAATAATGTTTATAAATCATCATTATTAGTATTTATATTTCTTATTTTATTATTTATATAAAATTTAATAAATTACATTATATGTATGTGTTCATTTTTATAATCTATATTAATATTTTCACAAGAATTTAAAAGTGGAATGCTAGATTTGTATATTTAGTAATAATATAAATCTATTTTTTATTCAATTTTAAGTGTGTGTATATAATGACATAGCATTGCCATTGGTTATATTATTTATAAATAATATCAATTATGCTCATTCAAATTCTTCATATAAAATCTTTCTCATTTGTAAAATTCTAAAATGATGTAGAAGATTATCGAATGTAGAATGTGAAATGTTTTGTCAGTGATTGAATCTCATGACAAACCCATCATTCTTGCGTCTCTGATGAACTAGTTTTCTTCATGTCAAATCAAATGCGTTGTTAATTGTGTTTGTTCTGGTCTCAGATAAAGTGAAGTCTTTCCGCTCGGCTCTTCAGGAAGAGGAACAGGCCAGTAAGCAGATCAACCCCAAACGCCCGCGAGCCCTGTAGCCACACAGCACCAGCAGAACAATCCCATCAGCCCTCATCTCATCCGTGTGTAACCTGTACGTGATGTAACGCTTTCTTTCAACCGACAAAAGCACATTTGAACTGTATAGATGATTTGAGTTCTTGCTAAACTGAATGATGATAGAGTTTAAGGCCATAAGAGGACGTATGTGAGCTAATGCATGAACAAACATCTGACTGGCGTGGTGTGTGTGTGTGTGTGTGTGTGTGTGTGTGTGTGTGTGTGTGTGTGTGGTTTATGAGGACACAAATTTGTATAATGACATGGGTATGACACAGGTATTACAAGGAGAAGGTGATTTATGAGGACATTTTCAGTGTCCCCATAATTCAAAACGCTTCTAAATCATACAGAGTAAGTTTTTTGGGGGGAAAGTAGAAATGCACCGTCTCCTGTGAGGGCTAAATTTAGGTGTAGGGTATGTGTAGGGCAATAGCACATACAGTTTGTACAGTATAACAACCATTACGCCTATGGAGAGTCCCCGTAAACCATAAAAACCAACGTGCGTGTGTGTGTGTGTGTGTGTGTGTGTGTGTGCGTGCGCGCACGCGCGCGTGCGAGCGAGCGTGAGAGAGAGAATCCTGTACATATGTCATTGACTCATTCATGCTTTTCAGATGTATATATCCTGCTCATCTACTCGTATAACAGTTTGCCAGGTAATGAAATGTGCTTATACCGTCCCGATGGAAAAGAGCGGATACAGTCCAGAAATAGTCTCAATTAGGGATGCACTCATGTAGACATTTCTACCACTTATTTTATGACTACTAATTAAGGAAGCTTGTTTCCAACACAAGAGGACAAAATAAAGGTACTTAATTGTTTTTGGTATGAAAAAAATAATCTCACAATTCTGCTTATTAAATGAAGAGCTCTTTTCCAAAACGCGATAAACGCCAAATAAAAAATAAATGAGTTCGTCATGCCATTTTGCTGTGTACTGAACCTATTCACTGCTCCATCAATGTTTCATGCCAAATCGCTATATTTCCTTGTTTAAAATGTGCTGCAAGAAGCAGTTCGTTTCCAAACCGCTATAAGCGCCGAACCTGTTTTTAGCCTAAATGCGATATATCCTCATATGAATGGACAAAGAAAATCACAAAAAACAACAAAAAAAGAAGGTTCGTCACTCTAGGCGGCGCGTTAATACCCACTGTGGGATGTCAATGTAACAGATGTATGCCTAGTAAGGACTGTGTGTAAACGTCGCTCCCCTTGACCTCAAAAAGAGGCGCTCTAGCGACTGACGGCTAGAGGCTGTAGCCGTTGGCGTTCCTTGTTAGAGCGCCCGCCTCCCGCAACGGAAACCCGGGTTCGAGACCCGCTCGGTGTGATGGTGCTGACCCGGGGGGGTTACATCAACACAAGGCTGGTGCGACCGGCTTATAGTATGAGTCCCTGATGTCATATGTTGCATGTTCTCTTTTTTCTTTTAAAGACATAAACCAACATAAAAAAAAGGATGGATTTGTAGCGTTTTGAAAAAATAAAAATAAAACTTGGAATTTATAATCGACAATATTGTTGTTTAATTTAACAATCATTGTTTAACATGTTCAGACTGAGCCAACAGACCATTTTAACAGGATAAATTGAATATTAACAAAATGTATGGGTCTAGATAAAAAAATGTAATTTTCTCTAAAACTATTAAAATGGATTTATAGCGTTTTGGAAAAGAGCTCGTCAAATATAGTGTATATCTCAAAATCCATTTTTTACTCTAGATAATTGCGAGATGTAAATCTCAGAATTCTGAGTTTGTCTCATGATTCAGTTTTTAGTTCTGCAGAATAAAAATAAAAAGGTAATTGCAATTTATCGCACAGTTCTGATTTTTTTCCACCACAATTGCCGTTTGGTTTACAATCAGGACTTTTCTGAATTGTTTTTAACCGTTTATAGCTCACAATTCTGTATATATCTCGCTTGACTTCTCATCTCAGAATTAGTAAAAACAAAAACAACTTTGGGATTAAAAAGTCACTATTACGTTTTTACATTTTTTTGTAATTCTGTGATGGAAACAAACTTCTACAGCTAATACTGGGTACACACTAAAATATTTGTAAGATCTTCAAAATGTGAGAGACCATACACGTGAGGACAAAAAATCCTAGATTGAACCGTTGTGCTCCTATAGTGTGATGTGTGCTGTGACATGATGAAGACTGCACACCACACACCAACAGATCTTCAACCAGGAGTCCTGACTGTGAACTCGGGAAACCTCGCAGAATCTCTCGAGACGACAATAAACAGGATTTATCTTATTGCAATTTTAGAACAAAGAACATACAAGAGCAATAACATATAAATTACATCAAATACAATAATAAACAAAAAACAAGAAAAAGAAAAGCAATAAGAAAATTACATTTCCATAAACAAGTATAAATAATTACAAATTATTCAAAGAGTAGTTTTAAGGCTTTAAAGTGACGGTAAAGTCCCAGTCTTTGGTAATGGTATGAAGAAATTGTGATGATAGTGTCTTTTTAATTTTATTGAACATAAACAAAAAATAAACATTTACAGCTCAAAACAGATTATAACAACAAAACTAGATATAGCTTTGATATAAACAATATACAAAGATCTTGAAAAATAACCAAAAAACTAAACATTAAGCCAGGGGAAATATATAAATGTCAAGAAATTCAATTTGAGAAAAAAAACACTATATACCGCCCTCCCGCACTGATAGTGTCCAAATACGCCATGACTGCGTTTGATATGCTTCCTGTCCTTGTCAGCTCGCTTTCTGATTGGATGCAGCTTCGTTTCACGTGATAATCCGTGCTTTTGTCCTCGGTGTCCCCCCCACACAGCAGGATTTCTGATCGGGGCAGATTCAGTCACTCTTAACACACCTCACACCTCAGGAAAATCTGATAAGATAATCTTTAGATCCACCAAGATAATCGGGACATTACCTAGGATTGTCGAAAGGGGAGAAATCGGCCCAAAATCAGCCGGTTATCTTGTGTGTACCCAGCATAAGCAGTCTGTAACGTTTCTTAACTCTCTCTGGTGCTCTTAGGTCATTTTCTACCAAAATCTGGATGGTACAAAACTCGAAGGTTTTGCTACTTGCTATGGGAACACAGGAAAAACCTACCTGAATGGTTAAATGGTCCTGAATAAAATGGTCTCACACGTGCACTGTTTACTAACTGATGGGAAATACATTTCATTGTGTAAAAGTTTGCTAGTGCGCCCAAATTAAATTCTACTGAAAGCTCTTTTTTTTTCGATCAACCTCAAATTTGGAATCCAACTTACCAACAATGTATTTATTCTTTTAAGAATAAAATGTTTTGGAAATTATATTTCATATAAAATGTCAAAGAAAGAAAAAAAAATGAGATTTTTTTCATAAACTTCTATTATTATTTGTATATACTTTTTTTTGTACTCCAAAGCATTCATGATTTACGACAGTTTAAGGTCTATACTTTTTATAAGTGGTTAAAAGACAAATGGATCAACAATTCCATACATTTTAGTACAATAAAATCTCTTGAAAATACAAGATAAAAAAGATCAAAACATATAGTAAACTAATTTCATAAAAAATAATACAAATACAGTTATTTTTCACTGACGTGAGGAGCACCAGAGGGTTAAATGAAAAAACACTGCACTTCATTTATGAAGCTCAACCATGCCAATTATTTTGAATAAATTGTTTATATATATATATATATAAAATGACATGCTTCATGTGAAATCAGGCATAAAAATATACAAGTGGGAAATACTGTAGAAGAATTAGTGGGCCCATATTGATTGTATTGAAAATTGTATTGGCCCATATTGATATAGTCAGATATATATATTGTGCATCCCTAGTTCCAGTAAAAGTTGCATGACTGTAATACAGATGATCTCTATAGAGACCTACAGAAACTGCTGAATTTAATAACTCTTGTAGCAGTGAGACGATACATGACTTTTTTTTTGGTTGCCAGTAAGAGCCTTTTCTGTAACAAAAAAACAAATGCACCAACTTCCCAGTAAACTGATAGATTTCCATGAAAGAAGTGTGTCAGTGAACAAACGAATATGCTAATTCAGCTGAGATGAATATCAGATATATTAAGATTGATTTTGTTACCATACAGTGATGTGTTTACATTTTGAGGAATATTTATAACATTCAGATTACTAAATGCAAATGCATTTCTTTCTTTTTTTTAATGCTATTTGTTAAAGCATCAGTGTTTTTTAATGTTGCCCACCAATCCTTGAATGATTTAGTTCCGGTCTCATTTGAAGAGTTTGTGTAATGAGAGGAGTCTGGATCTGTATCTCAATGTATTGCGTTGCTAAAATAAAGAGCCATTTGAAGATCTCATTCGTCTGCTAATATTATTCAGAAAACGTCCTCTAAACAATCAAAATAGTTTTCAGATCTTTTGAAACAACTAGGAAATTAATTTAAACATTAAGCACAGTGTCAAAGGAAAACAGTGTATGTAAATGTTTTCACATGATTCATTCAAAACATTAATTTGAAAATGAAACACCACTAATTATATGTTTATAATAATATAATTACAGGTGCATCTCAATAAATTAGAATGTTGTGGAAAAGTTCATTTATTTCAGTAATTCAACTCAAATTGTGAAACTCGTGTATTAAATAAATTCAATGCACACAGACTGAAGTAGTTTAAGTCTTTGGTTCTTTTAATTGTGATGATTTTGGCTCGCATTTAACATGTTTTAATTTAGTTTTAATTACTAAAACTGCCCGGTCCTGTAGATTTGCATTAAATAGTATTAAGAAGATCAGGCCCTTTCTCTCTGAACATGCAACACAACTCCTTGTTCAGGCTCTTGTTCTGTCCACACTGGACTATTGCAATGCTCTCTTGGCGGGTCTTCCAGCCAGTTTCATCAAACCTCTACAACTAATCCAAAACCCTGCTGCAAGATTAATCTTTAATGAGCCGAAAAGAACGCACGTCACACCTCTGTTCATCAATCTGCACTGGCTACCAATAGCTGCTCACATTAAATTCAAGGCATTGATGTTTGCCTACAGAACCACCTCTGGCTCTGCACCCCTTTACCTAAATTCATTACTTCAGACTTATATGCCCTCTAGAAGCTTGCGTTCTGCAAGTGAACGACGCATTACTGTACCATCCCAAAGAGCCACAAAATCACTTTCACTGACTTTTTCATTAACTGTTCCCATCTGGTGAAATGACCTCGAACTCAATCCCAGCAGCTGAATCCTTACCATCTTCAATAAACACATCTCTTCCATCTTTATTTGACCCTCTAACTCTAACATTCTCTATTCTAATTCTATTTTATTTTATCTAATCTATCTTTTTATTTAAAAAAACACACAAACATTTGACCCTCTATCAATAGCATATTTATTCTCTAACTGCTAGCTTTTCTTGTAAAACTAACACTAGGTTTCTTTTTTCTATATTTGATATACTCGTTTTCTTAAAAAAGAAAAACCTTCCTACGTGTACTGCGTTCGGCTAACAGGACTTGTAATAGCACTTGCATGTTGTTGTTTTTTGTTGGTTTTGATTGCTTCTATAATGTCCTCATTTGTAAGTCGCTTTGGATAAAAGTGTCTCCTAAATGACTAAATAAATAAGATTAGTAGTTTGCGCATTAACCCAGGTGAATTACCTATGCAAATGACCCTGTTAAGAGACATAAGAGAGAGTCGTAAAACGTTCTCTTCAAAAGTTCAGGACTCCATTGGCTCTTTGACACCCCAGAGGTGTGACCTCTACAGCAGATAAAGCTCTCATATTAGTGACGACCCTCCAGTCTGCGGTTCTGTTATCCTAAGAGGATGAGAAAGATGTGAGCTACAACTCTTCTTGCGGCCTTGACTTTCCATTCAACCAAAGCTCCTCGTACCTCGGCAGATCTCTTTTTCACTTTCTACTTGGGAAGAACATTTCTACCTCAGAACATCTTTGGAATTCATCACTCTTTAACCCAGAAGAATGATAATGGTTTCAAGGTTTTGGAGTCACTAAAACCTTCATCCAAGACTGCATTCTGGACTCTAGTCACAACCAAGGCAATGCAGGTATCGTACATTTAACTAAACGTACATTTAACTAACCTTTTAACCACCTTTTTTACTCAAGTGGTTAAATGACTCTTTCCATTACCGCATTCTCTGGTTTCTCCAATGGCTTCATTCATCCACTTTAGCTCTCCTTTGTGTGTATGCGTGAGTGTGTTTATTAAATTAGTTACGTGTGTTAGCGTTTAGTTAATAAAAGTTATGTGCACAAATTACATGATTTTCTGATTCTGCCTTGCAAATTAATGTCCCTTTACGATTTTTGATCCTAACGATATGCTCTAACATATTAATACTTAGGAAAGTATTTTCTGTTGCCAAGAAAATATAGAGTTGATATGAAATTACACGGAATGTTCACTGGCCGAACAGATTAGTTGATGCCAATTTATTTCTGCTGCAGTTATTACTGTCAGACGATATAATTGTAATTAATCATAATTATTTATATACAAATCCCTTTTGAGCTTAAACTTGCTACAATATTAATATACAAATTAGTCACAATGTATTGATACATTGCATAGGATGGAAATACCAAGTTATGTACCTTTTTACAAATATTGTTGCATCAAGTAAAATTGTATATTAAATCATTCTATCCAGGGGCGCACCTGAATATTTGCCCCTGTATTCTAGCCCCTAAAACTAACTTCTGCAGAAAACTTTCTGCAAGTCAATGACCAGAAGCACATTAACTAGCTTGTGAATGGAAGGATACAAACTCATCAGGGGTGAAAAAAGTGACAACGATATGGACCTCCTCCCCCATTTCAATACTATGCGTGGAAGAGAAAAGTGTGTGTGTGGGGGGGATAGCTGACCCCAAACAGTGGAACGCAATAAAAAAATATATATATTAATTCAAACATGTAATATTTCTCACTTTTTAGTTGGGTTATTTTGAAGGGATTTACAATATGTTTTATTATTCAGGTTCGCATTTTTTCTCCATTTATGCTCAAAAAAATAATCACAAAACTTTGTGTGTATGTGTATATATAAATAAATGATAATCTTGCAGAGTTTTCACACTTCATAAAGCATGATAAATCACAAAAGACTTTCACAGTTGTCCAACTGTATTTAATCCACAGTACATACAGTTATACATACGAGAGCACTGAACCACCGACCTGGTAAGAAAACTGTAAAGGAGCGGGTCAGTCCAGATCCGTGTAAAACTAACCTGCAGTACGTCTCCATTCATCATCGAAAAGTTGTTGGGAAAGTGATTCTTTGAAATGATTTGTACAGCAATCTGAATGTTTTGGCAGCAAACAAGATG
Organism: Oxygymnocypris stewartii; assembly: GCA_003573665.1. Classification (NCBI taxonomy): domain Eukaryota; kingdom Metazoa; phylum Chordata; class Actinopteri; order Cypriniformes; family Cyprinidae; genus Oxygymnocypris; species Oxygymnocypris stewartii. Next base: position 41,369 of record QVTF01007972.1, read on the forward strand.
GGCACAAAACATAAAACCTTTGAGATATTTCACCATATTTATTTCATCCAATGAGCTTGTGTTGTGAAACACCCGTGCACACTAATCATGACAGCATTTACATGTCAAAAATACTGTAGATGTTAACATTTTATCAGTATTTATATGCATTTAACAGATGTCAATAAAAAAAAATATATGATTGGATTTGGGATTATCGTTAAAATCATTTAAATATTTGGTAGTAACAATTGATATGATGATCTATAGAGACAACAGCATATTCGGAATAACTATAAATTGGAGGTTTGTAGTGAAGCCCATTATTGAAGAGTACAGGAAAGTGTACGAAAGCTCTTCTGTGACATGCAAAGTACAAAAGTGGCTATAATCTGGTTTATCTGAAGATATAATACTCACACACTGGCCTACAAAGCGAGGCAGCAGATGTTTAAATGGATAATTGCCGTGTAAAAACTGTGGCACGAATGTCGATCACAATATCGTATGATTCCCTGCGATGCAATTTGGAAATAAACATCAATGGAGCACACCAACATTGGTGGGAAGTAGCTTGAAAACAGGTTAAAGAAGTATGTCAGTTCAGATGGCCTGTGTGTGTGTGCGTGTCCGTGTGGAATAACGTAACGGAAATGTGCAATTTACAGACTAAGAATTTGTTCAGTGGTTAACATTCAAATCATAAACCAACAACTTAAATGATCTGGATATCAGCGGTACAAGTTCACACACCTTTCAGCATATTCAATTGAGAACCCTGATGTCTTGTATCAAACTAGACACATTAAAACATTACCTGTGAAGTCTAGTAATACCAGTCCAAATGCCATTTCGGAATTGTAAAGCACCAATTTAAACTTTGTTGTTTGGAGCGAATTGATCACAGAACCATTTTCACAATTCCTATTCACATTACGTGGAAATTTCAATGCGAGAAACCGGATTCCAGAGTAGGTCTCCAGAAGGTCTGCAGAATAAGAGCGTTTTTGTGCACGTGTAGGTGCGCGTGGTCTTTGCCTCGCTTGTTTGCTGAACTGATTGTCCGTGCGGTGGCGGTGGTGGCGTCGTCTAGAGTTTTGCTACGGAAACACTGTCAACGATTATGCACAAGGAGACACGTCATTGGTCCGTTAAAAGAAGCATTTCAGAACTGTTGGACAAAAGAATAAAGCAACACATGGAAACCGGAAATATCCATCATCTTATGAAGCTACAGAAATAAATAAATTCTGACCGTAACATATCCTATATAGTGAAATTTACATCTTTACAGTATCTACACTGTTTGAAGTCCCATTCAGAACATCCGCTCCGGACGAAGCCTCCCGGTTTGATTCAAAGAACAAGTCCGCACATGCAGCAAGGCTATTCCAGTGTGTTCATGATACAGAAATAAACTGCGTACAGTCTCACGACTCTCTCATGCCGTCCGATCTAAAATCGTGAAAATTAAAAGCACAATTTCTATATACCTTGATTCACTTACATATGAACATATGGACAATATCATAGAGAACTGAACTTTAAACGACTGAAATTTATCTAAAATTATCTAAAATCTTAAAAACCTTATACATGTGCCGTCGAAACACTTGGGGAACATTGCTACAATGGATCGGAAATGTCGGATGTGTTCGGGTTCCTAGGATTTGCCTGGTTTTGGCACATTTCTTGCGTTTAGTTTTCTATGTATCGGAGAAATATATAATCGTGCATATGCGCACAAAATACCCTGCCATAAATAATAAGGGTCATGTACTACACGCCAACGTTATGTAGCGACATGAGACGGTAACATGGACCTCCACTATTCCACTAGTGCAAAAAAACAATGAGGTTATGCAGTTGCAGAACTACAGCTTTCGAAATGAATCGTTTTGGCCGTTGGCGGAATCGAGCAAGTCGAAGCGCTCCCCGGAAATGAGTGCAAAGGATTTAGAGAGAAAATTATCAAGCGAAATCTAGGAAAAATTGTTCGTCATGCAAATACAGAGAGCTGCACGGCGCATCCTCGATGAGAAATTCTCTCCACATCGACAGCAACGGAAACGTTTTTCTCCAGCAGATGTGGTGTGTGCTTACGATCGTGTGTGGTGGCTCAGAAGTGAACAAAACAGCAAGGAGGAAAGAAACGTGACCCAGCAGCCTATGTCGAGGTGGCATCCCGGAGGTATTGCAAGCAGATGGCCTTGTAAAGGGATAGCTGTTCCTTTGAGAGTTTGTTGGTGCTCTGAATACAAAGTTAAGGCCTCTGATGACCTGCAGACGGAGTTTGGTGTGATGGGATTTGATCCTTATTGCCAAATGCTGCTGGGATTCAACTCGGAGAGGCTGCCAGGATGGACTGACCCAACGGAAACCAATGAGAAGAGGGATGTGAAATGGCCTCTGGGTCTTATCAGCTCCTCGAGTTCATGGCTGCCCTGAGCAGGTAAGAGGAGGCACGTATTTACATGTGTGGGAATCTCGGAGAGGGAATGATGGGAAAAGTGGGAAAAGTCCATACCCACCCAACGATCCGTTTTTCAGTCCCAACAGTACATTCAATCAAGTCAGAGGCGAGGGCCACGACCCAGAGAGATGCTTAAGGCGCTCGATTTCTGGAAAATGTTTGGCTGCCGGACTTAAACAAAATTTAAACATGAACAATTCCCATGCAACAATAGTAATGCCGTGAGGTTTGCTCACAGAGTCTGTTGTAATACTGTGAGATTTAGTTGTGTCCGATACTGCAGCCCCATGTGCCTCCAGAACAAAGTGCCTCCAGAATTTGGACCCGGTGGGTGGAACCTATTTCGGGCTCAAGGCTCCACCCTCGAGTCTGCTGGTTCGGCCCCAGCAGCCGCCGGCAAGGCTCATGCTCCTCTGAGCACGTTCTGCCCGCTCGCGGTCGCATTCTGATTGACTCTGTGCACGTTCGGGACGTACTATATGCACGGGCGGCGTGGAGGACGTGGGTTGCGAGGAAATGGTGCGCAACAGGTGATTGCGCTTCCGCAAGAAATCCCCACTGCCGCCAAGCCCAAAACTGCCTTTCCGCAGGACCATGCGAGTGCTGCCGGTCTTGGCGGGTCTCGATCTCTGATTGTACTCCAGCTGTGACAGGTGAGACGCGTAGCCATCGGCGATGAACTGTGGAGAGAGAGAGAGCGACAGGTCAGTGAGAGTAATGCATTTTCACATTTAGCTCCCAAACTCTGGAATAGCCTTCTTGACGAAAGACACCTTTTTGGCCAAGTAATCACATAATGGATCTCATAACCTTGTACCTTGTATCAGCTATATCTGATCAAATACACATCATTATTTTGCTTGGATTGAACACATAATTTTTGCTTCTCTGTTTCTGCCACGGGATTGGCATCCCAAGATAATTACACAAGCTTCAATCTGGATCCAGCCCTTACAAAGATCTGAGACGAACGAATCCCAGATAAGAGATGATGCCAACCCCTGAGAGGACCTCAGATGATGCTAACACTGAAGTTTGAATGCAACTTATAACCGTTGTCATTAATAGAGTTCACCATCTGTTTGATTACATGTCATCAACTAACTGCATGATCACTGTACATTTGGACATATGGACATTACCCTGACATAGTCACCACTAATAAGATACTACTAAATATAATGTAGAATTTTACATTTTGTGTAAAGCTGCTTGACAACGATTTGTATCGCGAAAAGCGATATACAATTAAACTTGAATTTAATTGAGAGTACACAAAAACTTAAGTAGAGAGGAAAAACTGACAGATACCTGACACTGGTGCTGCATTTTCTTCGTTGGTCTCCCTACGATGTAGATCTGTGATGGCGGTAAACCCAGTGACGTGTACACAGAGATGTCCTTAGTGGAGCCATAAGCAGAGAAGATCTTCATATGTGCCTGCAAAACAGCAGGATGTTTGAACAGTTTAAATGTAAGCAAAGACTGACACATTATCCCCGGTTTCACAGACAAGCCTAGTCCTAGACTAAAATGTAAATCTGAGCTGTTTCAACTGAAAGTAACTTGCACTGACTGATCTTAAAATATAGCAGTGCCTTTATTTTGTCTTAAGATGCACACCAGTTATGTGTTTTTCTAAAGCATGTTTATAAAACATTACCTAATATATAAATATCCTAATTGAACTATGGCCTAATCCTGGCTTAGACTAAACCCTGTCTATGATGATAAACCAGGCCTATATGTCTTAGATGTGTAAACACCCTCCCTGTCCTTTTATGCTCTTGTTTTGATCACCAGCTGCATTCCAGTTGGCATACTATAGGTACTACATACTAGGGCTAGGCAATATGGCCAAAAATAAATATCAATCACAATATTTCTTTCCACATCATTCGATATTTATAGCAATAATTATTTCAAACCATTAATAAGGAAGGAAATCATTTTACATTGCTCAAATAAATCAGCCTTAGGGCCTAATTAAATCCCACCAAATGTTATTTTATATGTGCTGCACAATAGAACTTGTATACTGTATAAATTAAAACATTACATATCTTGGTTGCATGAAATTATTTATAATAATAATGATTCACTGCAATACTTTAATTGTATTATGAATAATTATTAATTTATGATTTGTTTTTGTTAGTTTTATCTATATTATACAAGAATACTATGAAATATTTATACAGTCTATACACGTTTATAGTTTACATTATTACTTTGAGAGGTGCTTTTTACTATACAATAACGATATACTTCTATCATCATTTCTTCAACTTTTATTTTGGCAGTTTGTCGTGAAGACTGAGTTTCAGTGTCTGATAGTTTTATCAAATGAAACGGTGAAATGCGAGTGAAGTGAAGCTCTGGAAATGTATTTCATGTGATCATGTCTTTATATATTGAGACTACACCACGAGCGTCACGCATGCTTCAGTATGTGTAGTAGACAAAACTTCACACAGAGACACGCAGACTTTCTAGTAACACAAACCTGATCGAAAATTACTCAAGCATGTATTATCAATAATCGTGAATTTATTTATCCATTTCAATAAATACCTATATTGATTTAAGGCCAATGCATTCCAAATTGTAGTAATGTATTACGCACATCCCCTTACAGAAGAGGAGGAGTTTGTGTATATTCTCACCTCTGTGATGAGAGACTTGAGGAAGTTGGCTTTGTGTCGGAGGGGGTCGTGTACAAGCCCGTCACAGAAGGACACGATCCCGTGAGGGAAGTTGTGCTGTGAAAGCCAGGCCACCACACGCTGCTTCTGCATGTCTGGACGGCCCGTCACGTACACGATCAGGTAACCCAGATCCTGCCAGTGCCTAAACCAGGACCAACCACCGTCAGGAACAGCACACATTACAAATGACTGGCCTGTGAGCATTATTAACCCTCTAAAGACTGACATGTATGAAATAATCGTCAGAATTATATATATTTTTTTAAATGGAACAGTTTATTGAATTTTTAGACAAAATATTTATTGTTGAGTATCATATTTGATACATTAGGCTTTTATGGCTCATATAGTGTGATATAGTGACAATATGGAGCTCATATTGTGGAGGAAAAAACTGCATTTCAGTGGCTCAAACTGAGCAAAAATATGCAATTTGGAGCAGAAGCTGATATTATGTCTTATAAAATGAAATTCTGATAGCTTGTAAAATAAATCAGTGAGATCTTTAAAACAGAATAGCATGCTACTTACACAAAACTCATATAAATATCAGTTGTCACTCCCTATCTCCAACATTATGACTTCGTAAAAAATTAGATTTAAATGCTTAGTTTTAACTTTGTTTAAAAAAGATTATGCATGGATAAATTGCTTCAGTCCAGTTCATCTTGAAGTTATTCTTAAGTTCACTTTATGAAAATCATTAACATTTTAGTCATTTAGCAGATGCTTTTATCCAAAGCTACTTACAAATGAGGACAATAGAAGCAATCAAAACCAACAAAAGAGCAACAACCAGGGTTTCTGCAGGATTTTTAAGATCAAATTTAAGACTTTAAGACCTTTTCCAAGACCTGCACAAATAAAATTAATACCATGACCGAATACCATAGTACCTATAGTACCATAATAAACTGAAATTACTGTAAAAAGCATCATTTATAGGTCAGATACAAGTTTTCACAAAAACATTATACACTTTACATTTCAGCCTTTAAACCATTTTTAAGAAAATGGATAAGTCAAAATTATTAATTATTTTATTGATTTACACGATTATCATTAATAAATTATTATATAAATTAAATCAGGGGTGTGCGATATTGAAATAAAAAAGATTTGTGCAGTGAAAGAAGGCACTCGAACGCGCACTAGTGTAACCTATGTTAACTTACTCGTTCATTCTCTGCCAGCAGGTGTCGCGTTTGAAAGAAATATAACGGCGTTCCCGGGAAAGGCAGAACACAAAACAGCGCAGAACTGGACTTTGGACTTGCAGCGCTCATGTTTATCTAATCAATGAAATCATAGCCTTTTCTGGTCTTTCCGTCTCCAAATGTAAGACCTCTTGAAATCTTAATTAAGACTTTTATTGTACAATTTAAGACTTTTTAAGGCCTTAAATTTGATACAACTAAATGTAAGACTTTTTAAGACCCTGCGGAAACCCTGAACAACATGCAAGTGCTATGACAAGTCTCGGTTAGACTAACGCAGTACATGAAGCAAGTATTTGTTATTTTATTTTATTATACTAAAAGGCCTATTACTATCAACAGCTATCAAGATAACTGCCTTTATTTTATTACATTAAAATATCGCCATAGTCAATGTTATATAATAATGATAACAATTTTGTAATCTTCTAAATGTATTTAAATAACTACAAATGTATTAAAAAAATAGCATAATAAATGAAAACAATAAATACAAATATTAAAAAAATGATTTTAATAAAAGAAAGAAAAAAATGGGTCATGGGAAATTACACTGTATTTGCCTCGTTTCATTAAAAGGAATGGCTTTTCCTAATAAGGGATAATTGCCCTTATTTTATTATATTAAAATGTAACTAAAAACAGTAAAGTTTAATATAATAAAGGTAGCAATTTTAAAATAACCTTTTAAATGTATTTCAATAACTCAAAAATATAATAATAAATAAGAGTTAATTTTGAAATATTACTAACTAACAATATAAAAAGTTTGTTTACTTTATAAAAATCAAGCTTTCACAGCAAAAAGACACATGAACCATAAGCAGATGTTTTACAGTCACGCTAAAAGGCTTGCTAAAGAGTCTAAACTATCAATCAGACAACAGAAGGCATGAGATTGTGTACAACAGTTTTTTCAGTAAAGTTTCAATCAGGTTGATTATTCAGAGAAATATGATGCAAATATAATGCATTAGGCTTTATAGAGTTTATAAATTCATAAAGAAAAGCCCTCACCTGACCACATCGACCGCTCCTGCTCGCACTTTAGGGTCGCTGCCCATGATGGACACGCTGGCGGCAAACGAGCCGTCGATGCTGAACACGACAAACTCCGTGCCGCGTGGCAGCACCGTCAGGTAACTGTCAGCAGATGTGTGGTCGCCCCTTCAGACACAGAGAATATCGTTCAACTGATGAAAAAACAAGCTTTTCTGTGCAGAATAAAGGTAGACTTCAGATGTACCTGACCACCATTTTGACCGGATACACGCCGATGCTCAGCCGCTTGCTCTCGGGAATGGTGTAGAAAACCCGGCCGCTGCTATTGGTCAGTTCTGTGCTGAAATACACCCACTCACCGGACGGAGGCTGGATCATGATGTGGATGTCCACCTAGAAAACGGCACAAACAGTGAAAGATGTCAATGGAAAATGACTTTTATGGACTTTAACATTAAATGTTCCTCCTGCTGGAATGACCTGCCCAACTCAATCCAAGCAGCTGAATCCTTACCCATCTTTTAGCTGAATCAGCTGAAAACACATCTCTCCCATCTTTACTTGACCCTCTAACTCTAACACTCTCTATTATAATTCTGTTCTTTAAAAAAAACTTGGCACTTTTAGACTTGCACTCTATTCATTTACTGATTATTTTCTTTAAAAAATTAAACTAACACTAGCTTCTCTATTCTTTTTCTATTCTATTTGATTTATTATACAATTAACAAAAAAAGGCCTCTAACACTAGCTTGCTCTATTCTATCGGTTTTCTTTTTACTTGCTAAAAAACCTTGCTACGTGTACTGCGTTAAGCTAACTGAGACTTGTTATAGCACTTGTGTATCATTGCTCTTTTGTTGGTTTTGATTGCTTTCATTGTCCTCATTTTAAGTCGCTTTGGATAAAAGCATCTGCTAAATGACTAAATGTATACTTGTACATCTTCTGAAGACCGCGAGTGAAGTTAATGTGGTCTTACTCATTTTTCACTGGGATCTACACGAACTGAAGTTCACAGGTCACTAACCTTCTCTCCTGTCAGTGTGACCATGTCCAGCGGCCCGTACATGAAGCGACCCGTGACCACCTGATTGCCGTCCTCTGTAAACACGGCATCGTTCACGCGGTGGTTTGCCGTAACGTTCTTCGACACAAACACATCTTTACGTCAGCAACATTCCCTTAATGTATTTAGCAGTAATCTGGGATTTCAGAGATGTCGAGGTGCCTGTCTCACCCTGATCTTCACGTGGGTCCTCTTCCTTATCCACTTCTCCCGCGGTTTGGACGGAGTGAATTCAGACACCTCCTTCCCATCCAGCTCCAGAATACTGGAGTTCTCATGCCTCATTACCTGAGAGCCAGAAAACGAATCAATACCATTACATTTGCCCAATTTCATTAGGAATTGTGTTTATAGGATGATTGTTTTAATGGTAAATAAAATGCTACGTTATGCAATAAAAAACATTTAGGCACCAAGAATTAACAAGTTACGCCCCAATCTGTACAATGTCATAATTGGTTATTTTCATTTCTAGATGAAGTATCACCAAAATACAATCTTTTTTTCAATACAAACCATTTTTGCGCAACAGCAAAATTAACAATTTATGTCCCTGACCAATATGCAGATTTTATAATTATTTGCATAATATGCTAATACAATTTTTTGTAATTCATTTTTTAATTAATAATAATTATAATTATTATTATTTGGTTAGACTAATTTGAAATAAATAGTAAAACAATTTATACATTACCAAGATATTAACAATTCATGTCCCTTATCTATACACTAAATTTGATAATTATTTGCTTAATAAATGCAAATAATATATTTTAAATCATTTTTAATTAAATAAATAATTAATAATAATTAGTTATTTTCGGTCTTAGATGAAGTATTACCAAAATATAATCTTTTTGTAATTAAGAATATTTTTTTTCTGCAATTCGATTTTTAACATTGTTTGGCAAGTCCTTATTTTATTACATAAAATATTATCAAAAACAGTAAAGTTTAATATAATAAAGGTAATCATACAATAGTCTTTTAAACATTTAAATAACTACAAAATGTCTACAAATAAAAAAATTATTATGAAATAAATAAATTATTTTGAAAATGTGTTTTATTTAAACATTTAAATAAATAAAAAATAACATACTAATACAACAAAATAATGATTACAAATATTTTAATAAAAGCCATGAAAAACATGATCAATTATATTATATATGTCTAATTTAATTAAAAGGAATTGCTATTCTAAGATTATTTTATTACATAAAAATGTTACCAAAAACAGGAGTTTAATTAAACTAATAATTTTTTTTAATTAGGGGGTAAAAATATATATTGTATTTGCCAAATTTTATTAAAAGGAATAACTTTTCTATGATTATTGCCTTTGTTACTGAAAATTGTGAAGTTTACTATAATAAAGATAAACATTTTATAATAACTCTATTAAACATATTTAAATAACTAAATATAAAATGTATACAAAAATACTAAATAAATGCATTTAAATTAAATTGAATGTATTTTAATAAAAGCCAGACAAAATGATATTATACTTGCATTATTTCATTACAATCAACTATGGACAATTATGCTAGAAGAGCTGCTCTTTTTTATGCAATATTACATGCTTGCAATGCATTGTGTGACTGTATAGCGGATATCTCTGGGTGCAAATAACCCCGATCGTTTCTTTAAGTAGAATTCATATTGTATAATCTTAAATCATATGGTAACCGTCACCTGTCGGAGCAGGAAAGACACAACATCCGTTGATTCCCAGTAGGAGGCGTGAAACAGGTGAGGTAGAGCCACGGTGGGGAACGCAGTCAGAGCATCAGGACAGTACAGGGCGAAATCAATGCGCTTCGTGCCCCACCAGCGAGCAGCGACTGCAGGAGAGACCACACGGGACGTTCAGTCATGCCTGTCCAAACCATTACAGATCTCGGTTTCATCTGTGCATAATTCATGAACGTTTTAGAATCTAGGACAGGACGAGGATGAGGACATGTGATGCAGGATAGCTTCAGGAGCTCAGAAGGAATTACAGAAATGGAAAGTTGTTGTTCTGTAATGTGCACTGGGCCGTGCGAGGCTGTAGTGCTCATCTCTTGTCTGCTTCCTCCCATGACCCATTGCAAAGACACTCAAGAACACAACCCTGTTTTTGGTTTGCAATTCTATCAATTGGGGTTGAATGTTCTTGAATGGCCGCTAGTTCTCTACAACTAGGATTGGGAATCAAAAAACAGTTCTTTTTACACCTGGTTCTATTTTGACTGGGAAGACTGGGTGTTGTGAAAAAACACGATCGACAGACAATGTCTGCTTGTATTGCGTCGTCCTCAACAAAACCCTACAGTGTGAACGTGTAATCGATTCACAAACAAATCACTCTAATAAAGTGCTTTTAAATAAAGACTCCCTTGTCTCCAAGTGTTGTCAAAAACTAATTCTTGAATTCTTTATGTAATTAAAATAAAATAGGTAAGAATATTAAAAAAAATCAATAAAAATAAAATCAGTAAAATCAGTACAATTAACAATTCATGTCCCTGATCAATATGCAAAGTTGATAGTTATTTGCATAATATGCAAATAACATTCTTGTAATTCATTTGAATAATATTTTGGTTAGACTAATTTGAAAAATAATAAAACAATTTATACATTACCAAGAAATTAACAATTCATGTCTCTTATCTATACAATTATTTGCTTAATATATGCAAATATATTTTTTATTAATGAATTAATAATAATAATAATGATCTGTATGCAAAATTCATAATTAGTCATCTATAATTAAATATTCACCAAAAATAATATAACATTATATTATTTGGGTGAATATTCAATTATTTGCATAATGTGAATTGTGATGTTATTAAAAAAAAAATGTCATTATTATTTATTTCAAATTATTATTAATATGTTAAAAATGTTAATACATTTGTCCTTTTTTTAAGTACATTAAAATATGTTATCAATAACAGTACATTTTAGTGTAATAAAGATAACAATTTTGTAATATCTTTAAACAATGAATTGTAATTTAAAAAGAAGTAATTTTGAATAATAGTAGTAGTTCTACTGTAGTTATGACACTTATTGGGTGGAGCTGCTTCATCATTTTAACAAAGTCAAAGAGTGGAATCAGAATCACTAAACTCCTTATGATTCCCATCCTTACGTACAAGCGACCGCTAACAGAAGACATACACGCCATGAGCATGATGCACAGCCAGATAATGGGAGCAAGACAAGTTAACATCTTCAGAGGGTTTTCATCATTCAGAGCAAACGCAGAGTGGCTCAGGGCTCAGCAGATGAAGAACCAGAACGCCAGCGCTGAGCTTTAAAAGGAAGGGGGCATGAACTCGAAAAACAAGGACATCAGCGCTGGGGAGGTCAGCAAGAAAACAGGCTGAAGATTCGGAGGGCTAAAACAGGAAGTAGGAGGGATTGCAGGGAATGCAGTAATGGTAGAAACTAACGCAGGCAAACAGGAGAGCGGGTGCATCTCCGACCGGACGTCTACCCACGCTCCAAGTACCTTGCTCGATGTCCAGCGGGACACATGGAGATGGCGGGTCAGAGGCGAGCGAGGGTGAGGGCTCAAAGCCTAGAGAGACGCTCTGCTCTGAATCATCCAAACAGCTGGAGTCCTGTCTTTCTACCTGCTGCTTATTTTGTGCTTTGCTGGATTTGGGGGAGGAGCTTCGGAAACCGCTTTTATTATAGGGAAGGGCCAATTGGGACAAATGACTGAACTTTTTGGAGAGACTAAGTTGGCATGCTTGCGCTACTAGAGAAAAAAACAACAGCAGTCAAAAGATGAACATGACATGTGTGATAGTGCCTAGCTATATCTAAAATCTAGAAAACCTGTTTTTGCGGTTTAATATTTCTGTGGAAACCGTGATGCACTACCATTAAAGAATTTTTTTTTTTTTATAATAATAATAATACTTTTATTTATCATTAAACTGATCAAATGAGACAAAGACTTGTATGATGTTACCATAGATTTGTGACCCTCTCCAAGTTAAAGATCCAGGCTACAGTCTCAAATTATGAGATAACGAGCATCAAAGTTTGATTTCTACCATTAACTCCACTATAATTTCAATCTTTGGCCGTACTCAGTCAATATTAAATATATAAAAGGTAAAATTTTCACAGAATGTTCTTTACCATATGAAGAATGATTTGTTGTAGAAAACAGTAAATCACAAAAAAATGACTTTAGGTGTGTTTTCACAGAGAGGGTCACGTCTACTCCAAATAAATACTGTTCTTGAACTTTCACAAATCCTGAAATTTTTTTAATGGTTTCTACAAAAATATTAAGCAGCAAAACCTAGATAACATCACCGTAATTATTTTTATTAAAGAATAATGGAATAAAAACAATTTCATAATATATATATATATATATGTATGAGTGTGTGTGTGTGTGTCTGTAATTATTTTTGTATGTTTTTGATGCTTAACTTTTTTTTACATTAATAATAATAACATTGTAATAATTTCTTTAAATAGTAAATTAAATAGATTGAATACATTTAAATACATTAAAACAAATGTAATTAAAGATAATAATAACAATAAGTATCACTAATTTAAAATGTTAAATATACTGTAAAATCTATTTATGCACTACTGCAAATTAACAAATTACAATTCATGCTCAATGGCTGCTGAAATGTCATCTTTACCATCTTTGCACAGGAATAAATGACACATTAAAATATATTAAAATAGAAAAAAGTTACTTTAAACAGCAATATTTTAATAATTTAACAGTTTTTACAGTATTTATGATCAAACAAATGTAGATTTCTTTAAAAAAACATTTAGAAAAATGTAAGATCCTGAACTTATAAAGCATTGCGAGTATATTCATGTTTATATGAGTATATTAATATTTATTCCATATTTAATGTAAATGAAAAAAAATGTAATTCACTTACAATTACTCAATTACTCCACTGCTGCATTATGATATATTTGATATCTAGACTACTGTATTCTGCTAACCAACTGTCTGTGTGTGTGTGTCTGTGTGTGTGTGTGTGTGTGTGTGTGTGTGTGTGTCTGTGTGTGTGCGTGTGTGTCTGTGTCTGTGTGTGTCTGTGTGTGTCTGTGTGTGTATCTGTGTCTGTGTGTGTGTCTGTGTGTGTGTCTGTGTGTGTGTCTGTGTCTGTGTGTGTCTGTGTGTGTGTGTGTCTGTGTGTGTGTCTGTGTCTGTGTGTGTGTCTGTGTGTGTGTCTGTGTCTGTGTGTGTGTCTGTGTGTGTCTGTGTGTGTGTGTGTCTGTGTGTCTGTGTGTGTGTCTGTGTGTGTGTGTGTCTGTGTGTGTGTCTGTGTGTGTGTCTGTCTGTGTGTGTGTCTGTGTGTGTGTCTGTGTGTGTCTGTCTGTCTGTGTGTGTGTCTGTCTGTGTGTGTGTCTGTCTGTGTGTGTGTCTGTCTGTGTGTGTGTCTGTGTGTGTGTCTGTCTGTGTGTGTGTCTGTGTGTGTGTCTGTGTGTGTCTGTCTGTCTGTGTGTGTGTCTGTCTGTGTGTGTGTCTGTCTGTGTGTCTGTCTGTGTGTGTCTGTCTGTGTGTCTGTGTGTGTGTCTGTGTGTGTGTGTGTGTGTGTCTGTGTGTCTCTGTGTGTGTCTGTGTGTGTGAACGTGAACTTACTGTTGGCGATGTTGGAGGCAGTGTAACTGTCCGCTAACCCTGACACCTGGCTGGCGATGCTGGTCTCGCTGCCCCTGCGTGCACCGCGGAAGGCTGGGATGGATGCTGGAGACGAAGGATTGGAGTAATCCGCAAACATGATGCTTTGAGACTGCATCGCATCCGCTGTGAGGACCAAAACCAGCAATTACTCGCACAGACCAGGAACTAACTGACAGGGAAATTAGATCCAGTACTGACTAAATCTCTGTTCCAAAACCTAGTGGACTTCCTATCTAGACAGTAGTCTATCTAATAGACATTACAGCTGCGCTCACAGGGCAGCAGAGATCTCACTAGATTTTGGAACGGAGCTGAAATTATTCATTTGTAAAAGGGCCATTTGATTCAAAATGATGAAAGGAAGTGAAAAGAAGATGCAAACACAAAACCAAAGAGTTTTTAAATGAATTAAAGTGATAAAAGTAGTAAATATTGCCCCTGAGTCCATGCTGAAGGAATTTATGAGAGCAGTTACAGCTGATTTTATTAGAAGGCCTCATGGGGCATTATTTACCAAATACACATGCAACCCATCGTCAGAATCAGGATTGGTCATTAGTCAAGGTGCTTGAATTTAGATTTGTCTTATTATTCTTGTTGTATTGTTATTTTAAAGGTGAAGTGTGCACTTTTTGGGGGGGAAAAGAAAAAAAATGTTGTTTTCCAAACAGGTTCCCTAAACACTGCCCATAGGTTGGGCCGTTACATTTTTCACCAAAATTAATTTTGAAATTTAAAAACCATTATTTTCATAAAACTAAGCACATTTCCAAAAGCATTCCCCATAGTTAATTAATATAAAACATATATTATGAAATATTATATATTAAATTACTGAATTTCTAAAATTAATTATTATATAAAATAATTACATTATAATATAAATTCACATTCTATTACTTCTATTTGAATAAAATAAACACAGAAGTACACTTCTTTCCAAGTAAATAGTAAGCAAATAAATAAAATAAATGTATTAAATATTTACCTAATAAATGATTGAAAAAATATATTATATATTTTCATATATCATATAAAAATAAATGCAACATTAATTAAAACAATTAATGTGTGATATAAAAATAATTATAATTAAAATATAATATACTGTATATAAAATACATAAATTATAATTAATGTATTAATGTAATTAATTTTACATATTTCTTTCCAATTCACATTACTCAAAAGTAAACATTAAGTAAATCAATAAATAAATAATTAAGTCAATATTTAATGAATGATATATCAAATTATTTAAGTATTCGTTAAACATATATTTATTTGTATGTATCTGTTATAAGCAAAAAAGTTTTTTAAAAAGTAAAACATCATAAAGCATTACAGTGAGGGATATAACGATTAACCACGAGGCTTATTTTGTTTATATGAATAGATTTATTTTATGTTATTTATTTATTTCATTTGGGGCTTGTTTTAAAATTTCTATTTAGTTATGCTATTTACATTATATTTAAATTGTGTTATTTAGCAGACGCTTTTATCCAAAGTGACTTACAAATGAGGACAATAGAAGCAATCAAAACCAAAGAGCAATAATTATAGTGTTATATTTCAATTTCACAAAGAAACGTGCAGCATTTTGTCCAAGCAATAATAAAAGGACACATTTAATTTATAATTTGTCTTAAATCTCATTTTGTTCAAATACAATCGTGAATCGAATCAAATCGAGAAATCAAAATCGTGAATCGAATCGAGAAATAAAAATCGCGAATCGAATCGAGAAATCAAAATCGCGAATCGAATCGAGAAATCAAAATCGTGAATCAAATCGAGAATCGAATCGAGAAATCAAAATCGTGAATCAAATCGAGAAATCAAAATCGTGAATCAAATAGAGAAATCAAAATCGTGAATCGAATCGAGAAATCAAAATCGCGAATCAAATCGAGAAATCAAAATCGCGAATCGAATCGAGAAATCAAAATCGCGAATCGAATCGAGAAATCAAAATCGTGAATCGAATCAAGAAATAAAAATCGCGAATCGAAAAATCAAAATCGCGAATCAAATCGAGAAATCAAAATCGTGAATCAAATCGAGAAATCAAAATCGTGAATCGAATCGAGAAATCAAAATCGTGAATCAAATCAAGAAATCAAAATCGTGAATCAAATCAAGAAATCAAAATCGTGAATCGAATCGAGAAATCTAAATCATGAATCGAATCGAGAAATCAAAATCGTGAATCAAATCAAGAAATCAAAATCGCGAATCGAATCGAGAAATCTAAATCATGAACCGAATCGAGAAATCAAAATCGTGAATCGAATCGAGAAATCAAAATCGAATCGTGAGTTGATTGAATCGTTACATCCCTAATTACAGTACTAAGTATTGGGGCAAATATATGATGATTTTTCTTCAGATTTTTGGGTGAAATGTAACGCTCTTTTCAAGTCAACCCATGAATGGCTTATAAATGTGTCCACACTAAAATCAACTGAAGTTTTTTAATACTAAACATTGAGCACACTTTACCTCTAAATTCAATACCATCAGTTACACATTGCAGCAACCAGTGGAAGGAAGTCAGTCAAAACTCAAAACCACAAGCCCAATTTAGAGAATCAATGTCAGAGCAGACGCACAAACACCGCTTATGTGAAATGAGGGCACACGCCACACGGGGTGAAACACATAACAGAGGTGATTACGCTAAAGGGATGCAAGAAACCAGGATTGGCTACACACACTCGGCGGGGGCCGGCATGGCTTGCCAGTTGAGCACAGGGACGGTAATGGAGGTCTCGCTGATGCCATCCTGACAGCGCTGGGCGGCACAGCTCACACTCTCCAACAGGAGGTGAGGGTTACTCTGGATGGTTTCCACTGCCACATGTCAAACCCAGCGGCATGAGGGACGTGGAGACATGAGAGTGACGGGAAGGGGAGAGAGACAAAGAAACAGAAAATAAAGACAAATAACAGACAGAAATGACACGAACCGAGACACGAGAACAGCAGTCGTGAAGCAAACTCACGGCAGAACTGCAGTGATGGACGATGCTCTTTTATAAAGTGCTGCTTTAAAACATTCAAATAATAATGAAATACAGGTGATCTCACATTGGCCCCGTTTACACCCATTTTGGGTGGTCCAATGAAAAATTCAAGTGCAAACAAGCTCCAAAATGCTCTGTGATCTGTCAGAAACGCATGTGACCACATGGCATTTGAAGTGTAAACGCTACTGTAATTTGTTTAAAAGCATCCTGGACAAAAGACCGGCGACTCACCTGTCAATCAACCATTGCACTAAAACAACTATGTAAACTAGACTTTTATGTGCAGTTTTCTGTTGGCCTATTTTTCATTTTGAATCACATGCAGTGAGACATCACATAGTGAATGATGTATGCAGCAGGGATAGTATAGAATACATACTAAAACTAAAAACATTAACATTTGTGTTACTTGGAATGAAAATTCACCTAATTCAAAAACATTCACTGAAATAAAATATAATAATTGTATTTCAGCTAGGAAACATTTCTTATAGTAATTTAGTTTACCTTGATGCACTAAAACAAAAAATAAACAAAACAAAAATACTATAGACATATTAAAAAAAAAATTAATAATAATAATAATAATAAAAAAAAAAAAAATTAAATTACAAATATTTAAATTATAAAAAGAAAAATTCTACACAATTAATTTCAGCTACTTACCGAGGCAACATTTCTTAATGTAATTTAGTTTACCTTGATGCACTAAAACAAAAAAATAAACAAAACAAAAACACTATAGACATATTCAAAATAAATAAATACAAAAAAACAAATATATAAAAAAAAAAAATTAAATTTAAAATATTAAAATTATAAAAAAAAAAAATTCTACACAATTAATTTCAGCTACTTACCGAGGTAACATTTCTTAATGTCATTTAATTTACCTTGATGTACTAGATAAAACTATATAGACATTTAAAAATAACAAATAAATATAAAAAACTAAAAACATAAAACCAACTATAATTAAGAGAAAAAATTATAAAAATATGAATTAACGAAAACTATAATCGTATCTCCATAGTAAAACAGTCATAACATCAAGGACCGTCCACCCATAATCCAATCACGAGTGGTCAGAGGAGACGCATGTTAATACCAGGAGACAAACAATGCCCTGTCCCGCCTGACCACTGGAGATCAGATCACTCCAGACAGTGAGAAACCTCTCCTCTCTTACCCAGCAGCGCTGACTGGCCGTCGCCCAGCGGGAAGCGCTGGTATCGCGGCACGCTAGACGGTGGCATCAGGTGGAAGCGCTTCTCCAGCAGCGGCTCCAGACGTGAGGCGGAGGGATCCGCCGGGTGGAACAGGTTGTAAACCTGCTGGCACGCCGGACGAAGATGAGACACTGTAGGGCGGAAGAATGAAAGACAATTGATCTAAAATTCTAGTATACACATATTGATATAGAAATGCACATATTTTTACTCAGCTGTTCACTTTTACACAGTTCAAACGTTTGGGGTTGGTAAGATTTTTCAATATTTTGAAATCTCTTCTGCTCTCTAAGACTGCATTTATTTGATGAAAAATATATCAAAAACTGTAATATTATTACAATTTAAAATAACGGTTTTCTACTTAAATATATCTTAATATGTAATTTATTCCCGTGATCAAAGCTGTATTTTCAGCATCATTACTCCACTCTTCGGTGTCACATGATCTTCAGAAATCATTCTAATATGCCGATTTACTGCTCAATAATTTATTTGCTTTTTTATTATTTATTATTGTTAAAAACTACTTTTTCAGGAATCCTTGAGAAATAGAAAGTTCAAAAGAACAGCATTAATTCAAAACAAATATATTTGATAACGTTATTAATGTCTTTACCGTCAATTGAGTTCATTTTAATGCATCATTGCTGAATAAAAGTATTCATAGTATTCATTTTTAAAATAAATAAAACTGTCCCAAAACCTCTGAACAGCAGTTGTTGTTTTTCATCATAAACTAGCAATAAAAAATTATGTTGCCTTTGGTGTTGTGCCTTCAATATTTAATTCAACACATCGATCCTTGTGTTTGTTTTGTCTGAAGAGCTCTACATGACAGATGTTGGACTGGGAAACTCCCATCAGCTTATATCCCACTCATATTCTGCCAGCAACTGATTTAAATTATTTATAGGATTAATATGTTTGAAGCCTTTAAAAGATTGGACTTCAGAACAATAGAGATTACACAGAGGAAGTCACACTTTAAATGATCTCTTTGCACAGGATTTCATTCTCTTTCATCCACCAGAATCTATAATAAGAGTATTCAAGGTTAACACACGGTCCAAAGAAGGGACGACGGTTTTCCTCAGAGCGAGGACCAGGCCGAGCGGAGAGCCGAAGAGGAAGAAGTCGGACACTTCGAAGTCGAACTTTCCCAGAGCGCCTCCTCCATCCAGCATGGTACTGCTGCTGGACCGGCGCGAACCCGGATCGTTCCTCAAAACGCTGGAGTGCAGACTACATACACACAATTCACAGAATTATTTTTACATTATTACAACACCGATACGGAAATGACAAGAAATGCATAATATAAAAAAAAAAAAATCATGAAATTATGAATGAATCATTTTTATAATTAAGTATAATTTCTTAAACTAAACAATTGCAGAGTTCATACATTTTGTGCATAAAGACAATGATTATGATTACTGGAGAAGTACATTGTTCCTTTGATAATTTTGATTCCAATCCAATTGATAAAAAATTCTGTAGATTTTGAACCACTTTAATTCATTTAAAACATTTGACTGAAAAGAAAGTTACAATCTTAATAAATATTTATTTTTCAAATAAACTATTGCAGAGTTCAAACTTTTTGCACAAAATAAAAGTCAGCTTAAGATTACTGGAGAAGGAATTTTGATTCTGATCTATTTGCTAAAGAATAATTTAGATAATCAATAATTTGGCCTGATCCTCGCGATCACTCGACTGATTCAGTTAAAATCCTTTAAAAGCTTTTACTCTGCACAAGACGGAAACCTAGTCAATAAAATACTATATATAATATTGAAATATTTTCGTTATTTACTACATTATTTTTCATGATTTCTTTCATGTAATAATATATAATACAATACTATATAATTTAATATAATTCAATATTTAAATATTTCCATTATTTACTACACATTTGCCCATAAATTTGCATCAGTTCTAAGATTTTTCATCTCTTTCTCCAAGACTGGAAAGCAATTAAATAAATATTACTTTTTGCAGGTTTTCCATGACCATAAGAAACCTTTTATAAAATATCTGAAATATTTTAAAGTATCTTGTATTTTTGTATAATCTTGTATAAGTGAAAACTGCCACTTATTGCTTGAAATATAAACATAATCCCTGATATTATCTGCTTTACCAACAAGCTAATATTGGCCAATTCCAAGACAGTCATGAGTATATTGTGCCCCTAATTATGACAAATAAAAAAAGGCACATTCACAACAGTGTGATCGGGTCAGTGGCTCACCTGGTCAGGAAGGCCTGGTGCTGTTTGATGGTGTCGAGCTCGTAGGTGGAGGAGTCACTGCGTTTGCGGGGCAGCTGTTTTTTGGGGTCATCCGGACCGCTGGAACGAGGAATGTCTATATTACTGCGGCTGAGGTGCCGACTGCCCTCCAGAGTCAAACCCGAGCCCGAGCCTGAACCCGAGCAGTGAGAGCTGTTTATAATGATCCCTGGGGACAGCAGGTCATTGTCCTGCAGAGGAAGTCGTGATTAGTATTACGGGCCATGTGATGGAAAACAGCATTTTTCATGCTCTTCTGAAATAAAAGACTTTGACACGGCTATTGACACACTTACAAATACAAAGGGATGCAATTTGTCTTATCTTCTATGTTGTGATTGATTATGGGTAATTAATCACTGTCTGGATGTGTGTGCATGTGTGTGTGTGTGTGTGCGTGCGCGTGCGTGCGCGTGTGTGCGTGTGTGTGTGTGTGTGTGTGAGAGAGAGAGAGAGAGAGAGAGAGAGAGAGAGAGAGTGTGTGTGTATGTGTGTGTGTATGTGTGTGTGTGTGTGTGAGTGTGTGTGTGGATGTGTGCGTGTGTGGATGTGGATGTGTGCGTGTGTGTGTGTGGATGTGTGTGGATGTGTGTGTGGATGTGTGTGTGTGCGTGTGCGTGTGTGTGTGCGTGCATGTGTGTGTGTGTGTGTGTGTGTGTGTGTGTGTGCGTGTTCACCTGCACACTGATCATGCTGCCGCGTCGGCTGCTGTTTTGACTCTCTGACACGGTGGTGATGTTGCTGCTGCAGAGAGCATCAAATCCCAGAATGCCTCCCACACAGTCGCCAATCAGACACACCTGCACACAGACACACATTACATCACATACAGAGAGTGCAGGGCAATGACTCAACGAGGAAAATCGTTTAAAAACAACAAGAAGCAACATTCACAGCACTTCCATGTTGTTAGCACAGTTTAACATGCAGCTATCATTGATATCATTGAATCACTTTCAGAATGATTTTCTCCTGTTTTTTTTCCACAAACACTGACACCCAATCAGAATCCATCCTGCTGTAACGAGCTCGAGAATTTAAAGCGGCACACAAGCATGCGCTTAAAATAAACAGACGATATCGTCTGCTGGTGTGGATGCTAATATCTTTATCTTTATAGTTATCGTCCTTGGTGTGAATGGGGCTTAATAGATTTTTCCATTTTTATCATGTGGTTTACGAAAATCTGATGTCTGATCAGTTAGAAATTATACATTTATTATAGTATTTATTTTGTTGACATGATCAATAAACTATAATAGAACCTCAATGATACTAAAATGATGATATAATTTTAAGAACACATAAGTTGATGTTCTTCTTCTGTAAATAAAGCACATTGATCCCAAAAGTTAATTCTAGACTTTTTCAAACACACTAAAACTAGATGCATATATGACTGGCACACAATTTATAAATAATCTGTAAATAAACACAGAGCACTGACCTGTCCGGTGAAAGTGGCTCCCTCCAAGGATTTGATGAAGTCACCGTAGACCTGATTGGCTCGCACTATGGCCGTTGCCACGGCGTCCTGGTACTGTGGTGCAGAGGTGGCCAATAGGGGCAGGGCGGCCAGAGGGATGTGATCCTGACTGTTGGAGAGGCAGCCTTCGTCATAGCTGTAGGGACTCAAACTGTGTCAAGGACACAAGAACAGAGAGCATGCTGGGTCACCGGATTAGCACGAAGAACTGCATACTACCATACTAGTCTTTCTGCAGCATTCATGCAACACTCTACTGCAGTTGCCAAAAGGAGCTGTGTCTACAGTGGTTAAAACGCTACCCCACAATGCAATGTGTTTTTCAAAGGTGTAATGAATCAGTAAATATCTACAACAATTTGCTATCTTTTTCTCACTCCTTACTTGAATGGACTGCGAAAAAATAAGGCATTTTACACAGAATTGGATGCTACTTACTAAATTAAACGTGTGATACAGTAAAGGGACTGACAATGTAGCGTACTATTTAAGTGATTTATATAAAAATGTATAACTTTCAGATCTGGTGCCAAAACATTAAGGATCTCCGACTAAAACTTATTTAGATACATTTATACTGTATACAAACTAGGGCTGTGCAATTAATCAAAATTGAGTTTCAATTTCGGCCTCCAACGATTATGGAAAAGAGTAATCGAGAGAAAACTATTATTGCGCCCCATTCCACCCCCTTTCCAGCGGTGCTCGTTTGTTCCTCCATAAAAGGCCAATTTCACGTGCAAATCAGTAAAATCATGTAACGATACTTTAAGACTTTAAGTTGATTAGATGTATGTTTGTTTTTAAAAGCGTGACAGAAAATGTGCTTCCTCGGGAAGATTACGTTGCATGCGCTCAGAGACAGAACACAACACGGACATGTAAAGTCATCTTTTAGCGCCTAAACGATAAAAAACACGCAAAAATATGTCAAAATGCAGCGCTTAGGGATTATTCATGTAAACCCTCATCGGTTATGTAAAGAGTTGAGGATGAAAATACTTGTGTAACAGTAAATTGACTCCGTGCGTCTCTTAAAGTGACAGTAGGCTATATTCCTGCTGCGACTGTGTGCTTTATATTAATAATCAAACAACCAAAGACGAATTCAAAAGCACTCTCTGCTCTTGACTGAAGGACTTGTGTAGCTTTAATAAGAAACAAAGGAAGTTTAATTCTTACAGTCAAGACTATGCTGTTTTATTTTACATTAGATTATTCAATTTCTCTTGTAGGCTGAATACTTTAGACTTGCATTAAAACAACTTAACGCATAGATTATTTCATTTGTATCTTTTGTATTTTATTGCATTCCTTTACTTTTTTATTACAGGTAGTTTAATTAGTATCAATAATTTTGAGGACCTTTTTTTCTACTTATATTAGTTACTCTGGTCGTGACATATCGCTGCTCTCTAAAATGTCATAGCAACCTTATTTACAGAAAATATATATTTGATATGTATCACTATCTTTAAACAAATCTTTCATATAAAGTTTTGGTCCTATGGCCCACTAATAATTGTTTTAAATAATCGTGATTACAATATTGACCAAAATAATCATGGTTATGATTTTTGTCATAATCGAGCAGCCCTAATACAAACTAATAAAAACATAAATATAAATTTAAATTAAAAAGAAACAACAATCAATTTTGTTAATGATTTGTTATTATGAAGTAATAATAATAAACATAAATGAGCATTTATTATTATTATTATTTAATAAATAAATAATTCAATTATTAATTGCATGGAGTTTCAAGAAACATTAAGCAGTAATTCTAATCCATTTTTTTCCCAATACCAATGAAATAAATGCATCTATTAATAAATGTATTTATTAATTTAAATGTATTCATTTATTATTTATTTCTTTACTAATTAATTAAATGCAAAGTAATTAATTAGTAAATAGAATAATGAACTTTCTGGAAACATTATTAACCAATCATTTTAATCTATTTTTCTATACCAAATAAATAAAAGTATATATGCATGTATTTATTAAAAATAAATAAAATGACTTACTTAATGTTTCCAGAAAGTCCCTGTAATTAAGCAATAATTCTAATCCATTGTTTCTATACCAAATAAATTAAATAATTTATTACAATTTAAAATAAAATAAAAAAGAAGGGACTTTCTGGAACCATTATTAAGCAATAATCGTCAATCTACTGAAATATTTTAAAAAGTTGTAAGTGTTGTCAGTTTAAGTGACACCCCAACACTACCTAATGACGACCAGAGGTGGTGTTTATTCTCCTGGCAGTGGATTGCGTGTGTGTTCATGCTCACTTTGACACCAGAGAGAAGGCCTCCACACACACGGCCGGACACGGAACCAGGCGGATGGCGATGCGGCTCAATGCAGTGGGGTAATGAACCCGCATCACAGCATCAAACGCACCGCTGATGGTGTTGACATCCCCCTGCTTGCTGTTCTGGTCTCCGCTGCCCGTATCCAGGATGTTTCCACCGTGCAGGACCAGGATGAGGACGTGGATCTTGGACGGCTGTAAGCACTGCTGTGAGGAACAGCCCTGAGGGACACATTAGGACAGCTGCATACGGTTTGTTTAAAACATCCACACACACTCGTGACAACATGCTATTGTGAAAGAGGACGACTTACTAACAAACAACATGGTACAGACCTCAACAGCAGGCTTCCGGAAGTACAAATCCCATTCAAAATCGAGTTTTCAGTTCAAATACATTAATCTTTCATCACAGACCTGCCACGAGAAACACGGACATATGCTTCTGTAGAAACCATGTCACAAGTGGGTCGACTCGACTAATATTAGCTATATCACATTAGTGGTGTTAAAAACACACATCAAATGCAGCAGTGGGGATTTATAAGAAGAAGCTGCCATTATATCGATTATAACATTTTGGATTACTTCACTGTCATATGAATTATTGCTCAATATCAAAAATAATTATGCATAAAAGTTTAATCTTATTTTTTCATGCTAGTTGCATGTACAGGTGTTTAATATTCAAAACTCGTATTAATAATACAATAAAATGTACTAATGAAAAGAATAATAAAGGAAAAAAGGAAATGAAGCATTCAATAATTTTTTATAATTCATATTTTTACATTCTCTTAATACAATTAATAAATAATTTATACATTTAATTTAATAAAATAATACTATTTTACAATATATATTTATTTTATACATTTAGATTATTATATAAATATATAAAATGTATTCATTAAAATTGAAATATTTATTAATTTTAATATTAAAATTAACACTTTACAATAAGGTTACACTAGTTAATGTTAGTTAATGCACGAGTTCAGGTAAACGTTAATTATTAGTTCATATAAACTCAGATACAGTCAATTATGCTACCAGATACAACTTTTATTTATTTTAATAATGTATTACTAAATGTTGAAATTAACATTAACTAAGACTAAAAAGCATTTACATTTGTTTTCATTGTTAGTTCGTGATAACTAAAAGTAGTTAACCCATGTTAACAAATGGAAGCTTGTTGTAAAATTTTTACCAAATATTTAATATTAATAAATGTATTGTTATATAATTAATACATTATAATTATTATAATTGTATAATAATTATAATACATTATAATTATTATACAATTAGAATCCATTAACAAATGTATATAATAATAATAATAATGATTATTACTACTACTACAAGTTTGATTTTAAATATTTATATATGATTAAATAACATAATTATAAAAAATAAGAATCTTCATATTATTGAAACCTTATCTTCTCCTCCATTATGGCCAAGAAAACGTTTGTTAGTATGAAAACGTGAAACTAACTGAATAATTAATCTAGATTGCATTACATCCACAACAAACCTTCAGAGCAGAAACGTACACATTTGGATTTGTCCTATGGACAAGACGAACGGGAAAACATGCCGAAAAAATGGGCATCACTGTTAACTTAATAAAGACTGCTTTGACAAAACCTCTACACCACAGAAGAACTACATGTTTACATCTGAAGAGTGTGTCTACTTCACAAAACAACACTTCTGACAGCATAGAATACTGTCTCAGGGTAAAGGTCAGCTAAACAACACAGTATAACGCCTTTGATTCTACATAACTACACATCTAGCTCAGACTCACAGCTGGGCGTTTGCATGCTGTACGTCGACGCGTACGGACGCTGGATCGCCGCATGGCCCTGCGTCTCTGAGGAGCAGAGTTAAAGAGCACTGTGATCATCCTAAAGGCCCTCAACCCCTGATCGTGCTCTTCCACCACACGTCCCCATCAAACCCTTCACACCATGAGAACTTGACCTTATGACTATATGCTGAGCCGACCTTTGCAGTGACAGACCGCCGTTTCACTGTCAAATGTCATTTCATTGATAGTGTGGCGCGGATGCAAAATGAACATAACCTCAGAGAAGCTCTAATGCTTCCCCCCCCCCGTTTTTACGTCAGCATTAACTGAGCTGAATTTCTGCTCCATTAGCGCGAGTTCGGATCAATGCTTTAATGCATTAAACAGTATGACACTGCTGCATAAATATGTATTATGTATCGTTTATGTTCTAGTATATTTCCATTCATTTTAATGAGAAAGTGTGTGAAAATGCACCGCTGCAGACATACCTCACTGAGACGGTCCACGCTGGCGGTCCCAGAAAACTCCCCTCCCGAATCTTGATAGTCACCTAGAAACATCGAATTAATGTGCTTAATGCAGGGGGGGGGGGGCACATTTGCATCATGATAAAAAAACATATGCATTGATGAAAAAGAAAAAACACAAGAACTAAAACCATTTAATTTATAATAATACAAATGTAACTATTGATAACAAATAAAGAAATTATAATAATTGTATTAATTTGAAATAATTAATTAATTAATAATTTATGAAGTATTGTGTATATGTATGTATATATGTATGTATATATATATATATATATTTTTTTTTTATTATTAATTGATATTAAAATATTTATATGTTGCTTAATTTATTCTCTCAGATTAAGCTGCATTGATGCAAAATAAAAAATATATAAAAGTCAAATGAATAAAATAATTGTATTAATATTAATCAAGTACAGAATTAATAATAATGTATTGAAATAATGTAATTATTAATAAGAATATATACACATGTAATTGTATTAATAATAATAATGTAATATATTAGATATGCGTGTAAACTCAATTTATAAATACTTAATTAATACTTTATTTAAATAATATTTAATTATATATATTTCTATATTACTTAATATATTAATATTACAACTAATTTGTTATTAAATAAGCATTATAATATTAATTTAATAATGTAATACTTATATTTAAGCAATGATTTTTTTTGCTATCAAATTGCAAATAAAAACTATATTTCTAAATGGCTAAGCAATGATTATTTTAGAAGTCTATTATTATTATTATTATTAAGAAAGCTAGTATTAGACTTTCATTTGAACATGGGTTTCATACGTGTAAAACCCTCCGCGCCTGTGAGTCCAGCGAGCAGCGAGATCCGTCTCACAAACAGCATGGAACTCAGTGTAATTAGTATTCTTTAATCTCACACGGTTTGACACAGACCCTAACCTCCTCAGAGTCCTTTACCGCTAATCCTATTAAAGATGTGAAAATCTCTGTATTTGGAGGATGAATGGGAAAAAAACTCCTTCCAGCGGGCTCGGCTAATGCATTACAAAACTAAAGCATCGGAAAAAAATGCTTTGCATCACCCGCCTCGGAGGCCCAAAATACCCCCTACAATCACAGAGCGTGTCGGATGGGTGAAGTCCCAGCATACCCTGGGCTTCCTCTGCCTCCGATGTCTCCATTTTATCCATCAGATCAGTGGAGTTCCATTTGGTGATCTCCTTGGCAAAGATCTCCTCGTTGTCAGAGAAGTCTTCTGAGGAACAAGGATTCAGACTTTAGTAAATAACAGACTGCCCCAAACACCTTCTAAAACTCAGGATCAATCCTGCATTACCGTGAGCGTCAAAGAACTCGTCGTCTGTGCTGTCCTCCGAATCTCTGGCGATGCTCTGCATCCGCCATTCAGAAATGCTGTGACGTGAAGGACTTCCTGCACACACATTACAAAAAATTCAAAATTCATAATTTCATAATCAAAAAAATTAATAATTCACATATGCATCATGATTCTTTCTCAACTAATATGCATTGATGAAAAAGGAAAAAAATAAAACAAAAGGACTAAATATAATTGTAGTAATATTAATACACGTAAATACAATTTATTATTAATTAATTATAAAAATATACATATATGTATAATAATATACATATACATTTTTTATAAATTACTTTACGTACATTATTCATACATTTATATATTACACATAATAAAAAATGACATATTTTATAATATATACAATTCTATAACTCAGTGTAATACTATTAAATTAATAAATTGTTGATATTAAAATAAACTATAAAAAAAATTATTTAATAATATTATGAAATACTATTACAATTTAAACATAATTTGATAGTTGAAAATGTTCAAATGTAATTTATTCCTGTGATGCAAAGCTGAATTTTCTAATATGCTGATTTGCTGCTCAAGAAACAATTCTTATTATTATCAATAATTAAAATAGTTGCACTGATTCATATTTTTGCACAAAAAAAAACATGTTTTTCAAGATTTTTTGAACAGAAAGTTCAAAAGAACAACATTTGTTTGAAATAAAAATATTATGTAACATGACAAATGTCTTTACTGTCACATTTGACCAAGTTAAAGCATCTTTATATATGTGTGTGGGTCTACTGATCACTATGCATTTTTGGCGGTGTGTACGTACCCCCTCTCTTCGAGGAACGCGAGGACCTGGAAGAGGTGGACCACTGCTTGGTCAGCTGTCCTCGCGCATGCAGCGTGTCCCCTATGGTCCTCGTCGAGCCCTCGGCTTCGATGGAGCTGATGGCCTCCTTGGCTTCGTGCTCTTTCTCAGGGCTGGTGACGGCACCGTTGTTCTCACCCCCCTCCTCGTTGCAGCTGTACTGCGCCATCTTCTGTGCCAGAGCCAGCTGCGTCTCCAGCTCCAGCTGCCGGATATCCTCCATGGTCAGACCGTACCACTCGTCCTGCCAACACCAGGCCTGCCGATGAGCGCGTACCATCACCTTCCTCAGCCCTGAGGGGAAGATATGGCAAGCAAACTAGTTTAGGGAGGGAAACAACTGTTTGTTTGGAATGCATTTATAAGTGGTTGCTAAGGTGTTCTGGATGGTTGTTAGGGCTACGAGTTGAGCACAGCACTTACATGCTAGAAAAAGAGCCTCAGACAACAGATGTTGAGAAAATGTAACACGTTACTTTAACAAAGTAACATCATTAGTAACAATGAACTTTTAAATTAGTTTTAAAAAACAGTTACTTTTAAAAGTAACTTTCCTCAATACTGCTTTCAACCGCACAATTATAGTTTTTTTAAATGAAAAATAAGATTGATATTTTCGGTTTAATTTTTTGCCTTGAATTTTAGCTATTTTGATGTATGTTTTGTCATTTCTATTAGTTTTTCATTTCAAAATGTTATTTTATTAATTAATTTATTTCATAGATTTTTTTTGTATGTGTTACTTTAGTACTTTGACAAACTAAAAATTAGAAATGTGCATTGTCTAGTTAAAATGTGTTTTATGTCATTTCAAGTGATGAAAACAAACTAATATGCATAGTTGAAAAAGAAAAAACAACATTAAAAAGGACTCAAATTGTATTGATATTAATATAAAAATATGATATATAAAAACAATTATATTAATCACAATTGATTATTAATTAATTAAAACAAATACAGTATGTATAATAATATATACATACACTTTTAATTTATTAATTTGCATACATAATTAGTAATTATGCAATTTTTCATAATTCAGAAATGTTCCTTTCCTAGCTGAAATAAAATATTTTTGTTAAATTTTATTTATATTAAAGCTTTTATTTCAAGTAATGAAACAGTTTTAGTTTTAGTTTTAGTTTACTATAATCCTGCTTCACTGAGGAGTTTGTCTGTGAGATCGCTCAATATTTAGGTTTGGCTTATTTCCTTGTGCTATATCCTCGTGTCAAAGACGCAGTTAACCAGTCTTTCAGATAATTGAACTTGGTAATGAAGAGACGTGCGAACAAAATAGTTTTCACAGCGAGAGGAAAAATTGATAAAAATAAAAGGAAATCAGCCAAAGATGGGAAAGAGTTTCGTAAATGAGGAACGGCAACAGACTGCTCACAAATGATCAGAGAAAGGAGCAATAAACAAGACCATATCGAAGTATTAAGCGGCGCTCGAACGGCACATGGAAAGGAAATTAATTTTGCTCTGATGTAGACGGGAGGAGGCGGTTCTCTAAGCGTTGATTTTCACTGGAGCCGCACTGCATCAATCTCTTTTTCATTAAGTTCAGGTTAATAATTAAGGGCTTTTTCCTGACAGAGCGCTTGACACCTGCTGCTCACCCACACACAACGATAACAGGACATTACCAAGCATCATTTCACGCAAAATTCAGCAGATGTATCAGCTGACTCATATATAACTATTGGAGAGACAAATGTCCTCTCAGAGCTAATAACACTGGTGGACATATGGCAGAGGACACCACTGATAATAGCACTGGTACTAAGTTAATAATAAATTCACTGGATTATCAAAAATATGCTTTGTTATCATTTAAAAGGTTTCGTCTGAACACTTCCGAACACTTACCCACATCGTGAATGAAGCGCTCAATCTTGGACTGCATGCCCCAGTATCGAAACTCCACTTTACACAACTTGTAAGCGCACATGACGGGCATTTTTCCTGGGTTGATGTTGATTTCCGCGATCCAGTCGTCAGACAGGGGGCCACGCTGGGTTTTATATGACTTGTAGATTTTGGGGTCTTCCTCACCCAGGTACTCATGAGGGGCGATGAATTCATTCACAATATCAATGGGATCTGTGAAAGACCACTCTTCCATTAGCAATCACAATTCTTTGGGGGGGAGAACAAGGCATGAAGGGTGAACAGGTTCATATTTAGACTTTTATTGCTACCAAATCAGTTCATCACAGAGATTTTATAGGACCTTCTGAAAGGTAATAACACGGACATTGAGGCTGTAAAACCTAGTTTATCTGTTTTATGTGTCATAAAGCTTTTCTTTTATTCAAGCAGCTTTGGCATAAGGTATCGAGCTGTTCATTAAAAAATACTTTTGTTATGTCCATAAATGAGACTTATAATTTAATTTTTAAGAATATAATTTTTTGTATGTAGTGTGTGTATATATTTATTTTTACTCTTCTTTGTTTGCCAACTTGTATTTTGTGAAAGACAAAAGTTCATTCAAAAGTTCAAATCTGCTGAAAACTCACTCTCAGGTCATCTGAGACATAGATGAGTTTGTTTCTTCATCGAAACACATTTTGAGAAATGTAGCATTACGTCGGTTGGATCAATGGGTGCTCTGCAGTGAATGGGTGCCGTCAGAATGAGAGTCAAAACAGCTTATAAAAACATCGCAATAATCCACTAGTAATCCACACAACACCAGTCCATTAATTAACATCTTGTGAAGTGAAAGGCTATATGTTTGTAAGAAACAAATACATCACAAAAGCCATCTCTTCTGGCCAAAATACCAGTCCATAATCCATAAGAATGCTTCCTCCAGTGAAAAGGTCTGTTTGAATCAAAATCCTGTTTCGATCAGTTTGGACTGCTTTCGCTTGTAAATGGTGCTTGATCTGTGCACATCACTCTCCTGATTCAGACGAGACGACTTTTTCACCAGACAAAGCAATAGTATAGACCGAACTTAAAAACCTCTTGAAGGTTTTATTACAATTCGCTTCACAAGACGATTATTTGTGGATTAATGTGATGTTTCTATCAGCTGTTTGGACTCTCATTCTGACGGCACCCATTCACTGCAGAGGATCCATTGTTGAACAGGTTATATAATGCTCAACTTCTCCAAACCTGTTGAAGAAACAAACTCATTCACAGCTTGAATGACCAGAGGGTGAATACATTTTCTAAATTTTTACACAGCCAGGGATGTGTAGGCCAATGTGGTAAACCTGAGGGCAAATACATTTTCAGCAATTTTTCATTATTGGACAAACTATCCATTTAATTCAGAGCTGTACTCTTTACTGTGTTGACAGTTGCATGGTACAGATAGGTTTCAGATCTTGGGTTGTTTCCTGTTTGTAGACTGCCGTGTCATCAGACGGCCTCTAGGTGTCTCCACAGCACACTCATGAAGGTACATGTTGTTAGTAACGAATGGAGTTATGTAAGAGTAGTCACAAGGCGCTTCCCCCCGCAGTGCCTGCGTCTGTCTGCATTCGGCTCAGAAAACCTCCAGTACCTGTCCCAGAGTGCAACGGGGTGCCATTCTGGCTACCCAACAGCAGCATGGTACTATGTCAATGAATCGGCACGCTGCCTGCATCTTAAACACCGAGGCATGAATCCAGAGCTCTTCCTGCTGGAATACTTGAGTTTGGTCTCACAAGCAAGCAGGGATGGGTCACGATTTTCAAATATTCGATTAGTTGATTTATTCATAGAATATCGAATAGGTTGTGTGATTATATTTGTCTAAATATTCCCCATGTTTTCGTTGGTGACGCGTAAGCATTGTCAAAAACACACCTAAAAGCTGTCAGACAACAGAAGAATAACACACTCTCACGGGAACGCTGAAGACTTGCAACTAAGAACGATGTCAAATAAAAGTTCTGTGCGGACCACAAATATCCCCGACTGGGTTAGAGGTGTGCTGAAGGGACTAAAGGGACATATGGTTAGCCGCATGCTAGCGATAGCCTTTTACATTACAGTAAATGCAGTTTAACTTACCAGCAACAGAGTAGGACGATGGCGAATGATTTGCAGATCCTGAGCACCACTGACAAACATCTAATCTTGTAAAATGTGTAGTGAGTACTGCCGCTCTATAGTATAAACATGTGATCGCTAATCTCCAAATTGAAAGTAAAACGGTTGCACGCACGTGCATTCAAAGGCGTTTTCAATGCCCTCATATTAATAATGGCTCACTGATGCCCGCAGTTAATATACAGTATAATTACCCAACGATATAATTGCGAGAGAAAGTTTTGGAATATATTTTTTGTGCAGTTTAATACATTATGAGCAGTTGATTTATGCTAATGGATGGACTGCTATGTTAATAAGTGCTGTCATTCTGTTGCGTTTATTATATTAATGTTTCAGCATGTGCCAATCATTATATGGCTTGAGATAAGATAACCTATCTTTAAATAAATAAAACGGTTTGTTATCATACTGATTAAAAACAGAGATTCTCTCTGTTAATGGGTGTGTAACACTAACCTAATAACGTGACGTGCGTTCATGCATACAGGGAAGGGGTGCTTTTTACAAATAATCGAATAATAATCGAATAATTCCCAGCGGTTTTTGAATATTACTTTTGCTTGAAATGCCCATCCCTACAAGCAAGCAGGGCTCACATGTAATAAAAGCATGCCAAGGACAGGATCTCCTGAAAATACAACTGCTCAAGACACTCAGTTGTGCTTTTGCAGTTCAAAAACTGTCAAAAGCATCAAATATATGCATTAAACAGAGTAAAAATAAAGAAGGTGCAACAGTACCTATATCCCGTTGCCTCTTTTCGGCCGAGGACATGCTGAAGACGTCATTCTGGCAACCCGTGTCCGGCTTGTAGAACGTCTCGATATCGATGGAGAACTTTTCGACGAAAGGACACGTGTAGCTGCAGGACAGGTGAGGAGAGATTAACTCTGATGTAATATCATAATATCAGTGTCATGCATTAACGCAACCGCTCAGCAATGAGGTTCATGTGAGCTTATCCTTTTTTCATTCCCACCATGACCTCTTTATTAAGTAACAGATTCATGTGTATTGCAGTAGGAGTTGAGCTGAACTCAACGTGCTTTGATGCAACATTCCCTATAAAACCAAAAAGATGCTTTAAGAAAGTAAACACGAGTCTATTTTGATTCCATGTTGACTCCAAGATCAAAACAGCAAGGCCTGACTTGAATGTTAAAAGCTGATGTGGGTATTAACTGGAGCACTTCTGAAAGAGAGCCAGAGGGTTTTATTATTAGGAGATAGCACACTCACCGTGTGCGGGTGTATGGGTAGGCGTTCCAGGATTCCTCTTCCACACGAAGAGCGGCTTTTGGCAAGATGGAGCGGAACCAGCTAGGGATGTGTTGGCCGATGTGGTAAACCTTATGTGTGTACTGACCAGAGCCACCTGGGCCGTCCGTGTAGGGTCGGTTCTCCAGGATCTCCACCCCGCTCCCCTCGCCTTCGCTCTCTTCACGACTCTTTTTCTGCAGGGAAGGCAAAGTCTGGGATAAGGATTCACATACTTCCAAATGGACCGCTAATATTATGAAGTCAAGTATAATTTTTAATTAAATTAATTGTAGAATACACAATTAAAAAAAGAGGATTGAGTCCCCCTTTAAACCTCAAGTGCAAGTCAATTCACACTGTTTGCACACTCTACCTGTGTTGGAGTTCTTAATTTTGAACTCTCAAAGTGCATCACATAAATTAATTTAACTTTAAAATGTTCTTATGGGGGAGCATGCCCCGGACCCCCCCTAGAGGGACCGAGGTCCACCCACCACAGTCTCACAAAATCTTGTGCGAAACACTGTAGTAGTTACTATTAACCTCAATTCCATTTAAACTCAATTCAATTACAGTTGTCAATGCTGCAAAATGTATCAAATATCAAACAACTTAAGCTGTAAGCATTTCTACAAAAGGCAACAGTGTAATTATTACATTCAATTCAGTTCAATAACTGTCAATGTTGCAAAGTTCATCAATTCTGAACAAATTCAAATGAACTATG
Source organism: Oxygymnocypris stewartii (assembly GCA_003573665.1). NCBI lineage: Eukaryota > Metazoa > Chordata > Actinopteri > Cypriniformes > Cyprinidae > Oxygymnocypris > Oxygymnocypris stewartii. The sequence goes on from QVTF01007972.1 coordinate 76,495, forward strand.
AACAGCATTACAGAAGAGAACAGCATCATTATTCCATTCATGTCCGTTCAATCGCTAAATAAGTCGATATTACAAAGTTACATTCTAAAAGTTATAATACATTACATTACATTCATTATCCAGCTCAATCCAGTTCAAGTTCTGTTCTTATCCAATAGTGTCAGTGCAGTTTAATTGATAACATTACGCTGGTAACTTAAAACCTCCTTAAGAAACTCAATGTTAATGGAAGGTGACAGTCTATCCCAAAACAGAATTGGCTCCAACCCAACAGAAGTCAACTACACACTCAGTGCTATTGGTGCTGGCCAATCAAGGAACGCCACACCTTCAGCTTTGCCAGTAAGATAAGCCAAGACTCCGTGTGATTGCCAGCAGACAGATCCGTAAAAATTGGGTACAGTCTTGGCACAGCTCATGAGCAGTGAATTCTGGGAGAGAGCCCACTGTGCCAGTCAGGGTGGCACATGCTATCATATCTGCCTCGCTGAAGGTGGTCATATGAAGACAGTTGGAAGCATCCAGTGGCTAATTGCATTCCATCTTATTTATGAATCCATCAAGGACATGTTTGGCCCACTTAGGTCCACAATGGCATTGCCACTATGGAGAAGTAGTTTGTCCTGGGCCCCGAATGTGAAGATAAAATTCAGAACACGTTGCAAAATATCGGTTTTAATTTTGTACAGCATTTACATTTCTATTTGAACTAATTGACATTGATATAGGTGTAATTATGTAATTGTTATGCATCCTCTGTTTAAATAAAAGATGGATGATGACAGGCCAGTGAAGCTGGCACCCTTTCAGGGCAGATGGCCATATAGATCCCATCAGCCATGACTCTGCATTAGCAGGATGATAGTGGGGTGATTAAAAGCCACCAATGCTTGCTTAAGACCTTCATTAAGGTGAGGTTTGTTACAGAGATGCAGAAGAAAGTTATAGCATTTTCATTTCGTCCGAGTGCTCTCATGAGACGACCGCATGGTCAATGAATGCCAACACAGTCTAAAGATGATGATATTACTGCAGAAGCTGTTGGTATTTCTTTATGACCTAACTGGCAGATCTTCACTGATGTAATATATTGGGTGCACGATAGAATGACAGATAGACAGATAGAACGACAGACGGATAGAACGACAGACAGATAGAACGACAGATAGAACGACAGACGGATAGAACGACAGACAGACAGAACGACAGACAGACAGACAGAACGACAGACAGACAGACAGAACGACAGACAGACAGACAGACAGAACGACAGACAGACAGAACGACAGACAGACAGACAGACAGAACGACAGACAGACAGACAGACAGACAGAACGACAGACAGAACGACAGACAGAACGACAGACAGAACGACAGACAGACAGACAGAACGCCAGACAGACAGACAGACAGAATGCCAGACAGACAGACAGAACGCCAGACAGACAGAACGCCAGACAGACAGAACGCCAGACAGAATGGCAGACAGACAGAACGGCAGACAGACAGAACGACAGACAGACAGAACGACAGACCTTCCTGTGTGTCGTGGCAAATTCAATTAAAATTCACACTCATGAATTGAAAGGAAGCTAATTCTTCAATTCAGAATTTTGCACACGTTAGAAAGGCACGCTTTTTGTCAAATGCGGTGCCAAACAACCCCGCCCCCGAGACGCATCAGAAACCATCACTCTTGGCTTCTCAGTTTCAGGGGTTTCTAATGCATCCTCAATCACTGGTTCCGTGTTGAGTAATACATTTCCATTTTAAAAGCACAGGCTCATGCCAGCGAGGGAATAGCAGTCGTGCCACTCTCAATGTCAGACCGCTGCTTCTCTCTCTTTCTGCCAGGCTACTGTCAAACTCACAGACTGCACTGTCAGGACTGCCATCAGACCGACACAGAAAGGCGTGTGAAGCAGCAGCCCGTTAGAGGCGATCTGCAGGTCAGGTGCTCACATGTGCTGAGCAGGAAGAAACGGGCCGATCACATGCCCTTGTTAAATGCATATATGTAAATGTAGGTGAGCTGTCAGCAGCTGGAGGTGGCAGGCGGGACAGACAGACAAATGGCAGGTGGGAGAGGGAACTGGCGGCAGAAGCGCTGGGCTGCGGTGTCTGTTTTTGCTCATCCTCTCAGTGTGGAGTCGCCAGCAATTCATTATGGTGCTGACAGATGACATCAGGCTCCGCACTCACTACAATCAATCCCTTGCACACACATGCACACACCTCAGAGAAGTGTGGTCCCGATAACTTATGGCTGTGCAGTAGTGTTAATTTTAGCAGGCATTTTTTATTTAGTCTTAGTCTTTATCTTGAAACGAAAATGCTTACTAGTCTAAATTAGTCACATTTTAGTCTTTCATAGATTTAGTTGACGAAATTTGTCAACTTTTAGTCAAACTGCAGTTAACAACATTTATTTTGGTGGCTATTTTATATGTAGTCTTCAAACTAAAATATTCATTAATTCTTCTCTCTTTAGACCAAATTAATTAAGCATATGAGAAATTTGAATCGAGAGTTGAATTTGGAAAAACTGGAATACATTTTCATTTTTTTGTAGAGATACAAATTAAACTATTTTTTTTCAGATGCAGTAGGCCTACTTAACAAGTATACATTTATTTAACATATTTTGTTGGTTAACATTGATGACAGATAATTAAGAATGCTGTTCATTTAAGACAGAAGGTATGTATGTAATACTGACACACACTCAGTTTTCACCCACCTGTTTATGCTCACTTAAGCCATAACCGACTGTATTTACGTTAGATACTCTACACCAGTGGTTCTCAACCCGCGGCCCGTGGGCCACATGCGGCCCATCACGAATCCAAATGCGGCCCACCATGCTGAACATAATTAAAAAGTAACTTTCAATTTTACAATTCATTTTAGTTTTTACATTAATACAAAAATGTAATAAACAAATATAAGCTATGTTTTTGTTACGTAATTTTTTTTGTCATATATTATTTTCAGACATGAGCTAATTTAGCTAATTCAGGCTATGTACTAATTTAACGAACACTTACAAATGCGCACTTTGGAAGAATTCAATTCAAATGGTCATCAGGCAGCCATTAGTTCTGTAAAATTGAGCATCAGAATGGACAAATTTGTTAATGGAGAAAACGAAATGTGGAGATTGTCAGCGAAGGAACGCATTCAAACAAGAAAAGTTGCAGCATCAACGGTGAAGAGAGTGCTGGAGTCTAGGCATCAACTTTCGGTTTGCTCTGCCACTCACTTAAAGATGTTCAGGGAATAAAGAAACACCCATAGGCTACTATGCAGCAATCATCCTTAATTACAGAAATGTGGCAAAACATCTCTGGAGAGAACCTCAGATTATTAAATTCGAAAATGCTTTCCATATTTGGATCAACATGGGCTACATTTGTGAACGCACACTTTCTGCAATGCGTGTCACGTAACACTTCCGTGCGCATCTTACAAATCGCAACTTCATTGTGCTGTGACTCCTTTCGAGCAGAATTTCACAAAATTGGTTCCCGACAGCATCAGGTGTTTTTTTATTGGTGAGTAGAATTATTTATTTATTTAAATAAATGTAATCGTTTAGATATCATAATATTTAGGCTATAAATAATATTATAAATCTGGTTGGTTTGTATTGATGACGTAATTTGTAAACGACATGCCCGTGAGACTTGCACTTGGACCATAGTGCGGCCCGTTGGAAAAAAAGGTTGAGAACCACTGCTCTACACGATAGACATTTGGACTGTGTGTGTATTTGAACACTGAGAACTGATTGCACGCTGTGTGAGAACTAAAGAAGTGGAGCGTGCACGAGAGTGAGCACTTCTATTAGCACGATTACGCCTATTTCGCCTTCACTAACTTTAAGTTAATCGACAACGAATTGTGACTCCCGGGAAAAACGGGACGTCTGGTCACCCAATCCCAAACCCTTCGGGTGCTGAGATGCAGCCCTATTTATTGTTATAATGAAGCTCAGGTTGAAAATGCACAGTTGCATTTAGCATTGTTTTCTTCCTCCAACCACAACCGTATCAGGACAGACCAGTGACCTGTTTTCGGTCACAACTCACTAGTTTTTCAGTGCACTATTTTTAAATAAACATCACCTCACTTTGCACAGTCTATGAGATGTTGAACTCGCAAAAGTGAAGAGAGATGATGATCTCGCTTGTGCAATTCAATCTGTGAAGCATGCATTCAATCATCATTTGAGGAATCGTGATGTCTGTGCAGGATGAGTAACGCACCTAGATGTAATACCGGTTTTATTGACTTAGTATTTCCATGTATTATTTAGGTGCAAGAAGATGCAAAAGATAACTTAATATCACACTTAAACTGATAGATACACATAAAAAGATCTGAATGTGAGCAGCTGGGAGAAAACCAGATGTGTATTGGTATATTAGATCAGTGCATTAGATCTTAAAGTTACAACAACATAAATCTTCTGCTGTCGTTAAAGTAAAAAAAACAAAGAAAAGAGAAAACCATTCACTACTCTTGACTAAATAACTTTTATAGCTTTAATAAATGATTAATCTAGATCTAATTTATATAATGAAGACTATGCAGTTATTTGACTTCTGTGGTTTTCCCCAACACTACTCTTAGATCTTCATGAAAACATAAATCACCATTCATTTCATTTGTATTTTTGTTCTTTTGAATTTATTTGTGTTGCTGTTGCTTGTACTGTGTTTATTTGTTCTAATTTCATAACTGACAGTTTACTTGTCTTTAATAATTATTATTTTATATTAGTTGCAACAGTAGTTTTTGCTTTGGTATCGAAATTAGACTCAAGAATTGTGAAATTTCACTGCATCTACATTTGTTGTCAAAACAAGCCTATTTATTAGAATACAAGGCAACACGAGTCAAATAACCAAAACAATCTTTTTTTTTTAATCATCTTATAACTTTGGCGAGGCAAGTAAAAATCCTTAGTGCCTAGCTCCAACTGACTTTCAAATATAATATTCATATTTGCTTTAAATAAGAAAAGAAAAAGCCATTATTGAGTCAACTCTGAATGAACTACGACTCCGAACACAATAACTCACTTTTAATGACCCAGTTTTTATAGAACAGTAATAATTATAGTGATAATAATAATAAAACAATAGTAATAATTTAGTTGGGAGTCATTTCTTTTACAAAGGTAGTGCTGATTAGGGCTGCAACAACTAATCGATAAAATCGATTATTATCGATAATGAAAATCATCGACAACGTTTCTCATTCTCGATTAGTCTGGTCTGCCCACAGTGCACGTCCAACTTCAGCCGGTTGCTCAAATTACAGCACTGACTATCGCATTTCTATGGACAAAATGCATCTAAAAATAGTGAAGGAAACAGAGTGAGATGCTGCGGGAGAACTAGGCTATGTGATCCAAGCTGCCCAAAACATGATCACTCTTTATTTTAATGCATTAGTGTAAAGGCTTGCCCTGTCAGGCTCTTTGACAGATGCGTGTGCGTCCTCAGTGCAAAAACTTTCAGTTTACGGTCATATCCTTATCTTTAAATGTCACAGATTCACGCGAGCATTTCCAGTTTTGCATAAAGGTCCATCCTGACAGCCTGTGTTAAGTTTAAAATACCGAATGAGCGCCGGGCGGGCGCGTTCACACGCTTCAGACAGACAGAGCACAGATGGAGACAATTAAAACGCTATTTAGCGCAAAAATATCCATTGTGCTGAAATATCTGTTGTTGAAAATTAAATTAAGGCTTAAAAGTAAACATGCCGTGTGAGTATTTTATGAGAGTAGAAACTGTTAAGGGATAACATCGTGTAATTCTGAATATAAATATCAGACGCTTTACAGGCGCCTTATTACAGGATAAATAAAGGACACGTGACTGTGATCAAAGTCAACTCTGTTCCTGCAGAAAACCACTCTTACCTGTTTGTGTTTTTATTCATCTTTATTATCTTTATTATTATTTTAATTTTTAATAGAGATTTAAAGTATATTCACCATTAAAGTGCTTAACAAATTTATTAAAACACATATATGTAAGGGTTTAACAAATGATGTAAGGTTTGTGCCACTGCTGCTCTAAACTAACAGCATTGGTGATTACCAAAGTCATGTTTTATCTTTCTGTATTGGTTAGTCCTCCAATATGCATAAGCTCTTTAGTAACAATAGTAGGCTATTTCTAATGCTATAATATAATTATTGCTGTTATCTATGAAAGAAAGGCAGAGCACTTCATGGTGGGTTTATTTCAGATCAAAAAGTACATAATAGCAGTAAGAATGCAAGCTATTGCAAGGCATAGGAGGCCATTTTTGTTATAGTGGGAATTAATACTATTTGGTTGTTTCAGTTTGTCATTTGCCCAATAATTGACAAAAACATTTTTGGATTACATTTTTTTCTCGACAAATTCCTAAAATATTTGTGTTTTCTCTTTATTTTGATAGGTCTAATAAATAGTTAAGTACTGTATGTGTATCATTCAGTTGGCACGTTTGTTTGAAAGGCATTGGACAGAATGTGAAATAGTGTTTTTTGTCAATAAAAAAAAATATTTTTTTTTTAATCCAATTAAAACGAAAGAATAACTGGCCAAATAATCGATTATCAAAATAATCTTTAGCTGCAGCCCGAGTGCTGATGGTACAAAGGTATGCTGTGCTGAGAAATCACTTTGCTCAGCGTTTATGACAAAATACAAATATATTTGAAAGGCCAATAACTGCTGAGAGGTCACAATGAAGACAGGAAAAATGCACGGTTGGCACTGAGTGCCTCGGTGCGACTACTGTAAGTGATGGAAAGCAGAAAACTGGAGCTAAGTTTTGCCTGGCAGGATTCCTGTGCACTCTAGCTAATTACATATTTCACATGAATGATTTTAATTTAAATGAAAAACGAGTAGACCCTTCAAGGAGCGTCCTCTGAGATTTGCTGCTCTAAAGGTTGATTTCTACCCCCTGGGATCTCGCTGAAGCCGTGCCTGGCTCTATTCTTAATTTAGTATCTCCGTGGATGGACGGGAAGCAAATGCTGCCCTATATGGACACAGACGGCCAAGATCATGTGAGAGGTTGAACCTCGGCGCTGCCCATCTGCAGACAGCAGAAATAACGAGAGTGAAGTTGCCCTGGCAACAGCCCTGCATCATCGTGACCTCTCCCTCCGTCTTATGCTCTCGCACCGCAAACAAATGACTACAGCGAGCGCCACGCTCCGGCTGATGTCACGGGTATCCATGGCAGCCGGAGCTCAGCTGTGACGCTGCAGAGGAGGAGAGAGAAGCAGGAGCGCCAGAGATGCCGCGGGAAGCATGATGTGTGATGAAGCTTCAGACAAATTCCTGCCGCTTGCTGGTGTGCGGAAAAAAATGACCATATTCAATATATACCTCAATATAAATATTTGCTTGCCTTAAAAGGACAATTATTATTTTTTTTGACTGAAATGTTATTGTTGCCAAATAGATTCGAAAGGTTTTATATTTTTTAAATCTAGGTAAAACTGAATATAAAGTCAAATAAAAAATACATTACAAAAGGTATTTCACTAAATAAAAACAAGGAGGAATACTATTTCAATGTTTTCATTTATATGCACAAATACACTAATGTAAACAGTAGTGACATACAAACATATAATACATAAATACATAACAGCAGTATTAATCTACAGGCATATTTAACTGAAACAGTAAACATTATTTAAAAAATATAAACAGAAAAAATTATCTACATATATTTTAAACTAAAACATTAGCATATAAATGCATAAACAGCTAACTACATATATTTTAACTAAACAATTCAATATAATATACATTTGTAATATTAACCTACATATATTAACTGAAACATTTTAATGATATAAAAATGTTTTACAAACATTTTAATATAATATATAAAATAATCAAAAAGCTACATTAATCTACAGTTGAACAAAAACATTTTAAAATGAAAATTATTAACAGCAACAATAAGCTACATATACTTTTAACTAAAAGTTAATATAGTTATTATAATAATTTAATATTTAAAATAATATATTAATGTAACAGTAAAATTTGATCTGAAACATTTTGATATAATATAAAAATATATAAACAGCAACTCACTTGTTTCTGATTTACATAATTTATCAAGTTTAAATCAGAAACACTATTAAAATGTTAAGAAATAATAAAAAAACAAAACATCTTAAACTAACATGTGGTTTAGGAAACTTAATGACAGACACAAAGTGCACTTAAAATCTCTGCAATATCCATGATGCGTCTTAATTTGATCGCCCCACCCAAGCCTGAACTAATCAATCCAAATCTATAGTGCACTGTGGCGCGAACGGATGACACACAGCAGCTTACGACAAGAAAAACTCTTCTTTGGTGCATCACACACAGCAAAAAGCACCTCATGCCAACCACAGAGGAACTAGTTTTGTTTATTTTCCACCAGCGTTGAACATCTGTTCACGGTTCCTGACCTGAGTTCTGCTGTGTAACACGAGGCTTATAGAGCGGTGCTCACACACACACACACACACACACACACACACACACACACACACGCCAGCAGGGTCACACTGATGGTGTACAAGCATGCCAAACCGTGTGCCTGCCCTCCGCACGCTCATTAGGCCAGCTCTGCGATGGCATGTCAACAGATGGTGCTTATAAACAGCAGAGCTCAGAAAGAACGGAAAAAACCCAAATAAACAAGTGAAACTAACTTTAACAAGGACACAAATGCTCTCTGTAGATGCAGATTCAACGTGTTAATTGGCTTCGAAGTTCAATTCTCTGAGCCAAACCGAAACTATTCAACCATCAGTCATATGGAGGCTACTTCACACTTTCGATGACTCACGCTTTCAGAAATCTGCTAATTAGACAACGCTCCCGCAGGACTTGAAGTCTTATGCGAGTCAACATCGCTTAGGCTCGATTCTGATTTCCACTGACTTTGCACAAGTGCTTAAATTTAGCACGCCTGTTGCAATTGGACAGTAACATACTGGTTGTCTATAGGACCGCTCGCTTAATACCACACTGACAACAGCAGTGAGAGACAGCTGTGTTGACAGAGCGCTAATTAACCTTATAAGACCATTCAGAGAAAGCCGAGCATGTGGGAGGAAGCTCAGTTAGATTTGTGGCCGTAATCTCGCTGTGAGCTCCAACAACGATCCGAGCACTCATTAAATTTCATGCAAAACTCCACAGACAGACATTCACTAGATACAGATCTGTCGAATACTTTACTTCAAGCAGCAACATTGTGGAAGACAAATGAACTCGAGAGACTCCAACAGAGTTTAACATTTACATGTTGCTGCATATTGCGACATTAATCCATCCATAAAGCATAAGAAATACATAGCAATTCACAAACACCCTATTCTATGTTAGTAGAACTGCACAATTTGGGAAGAATAGTTAAAATGCACCGTTTCTGATAAAACTGCAATAAAAAAAGCTCCAGGTTTGCGGTGCTTATTTGTAAGGCTGAACAATTTGGCTAAACATTATATTATATATCGATATGACAATAAAATAATAACTGTACTGTCAAATTCTGTCAAATTAATTATTATATTGAATAAAAATACAAAATAATAACCATATCTATTGTAATATATGACCATAAAGTAAAAATATCTATTTGAGTAAAAATTGTGTCTATAGTAAGAAAAATACACTAATTAATCTTATAGTAAAATTACAAATCCAATATTTATAGTTGTCTTAATTTCTTAAATTTCAAATATTAAACCATCAAGCTTTTATTTTAGCAGAAAACCGCAAAGATTATTTAATGTAAATAATATAATACAAATAATAAATAATATTTATTTGACCCTCTAACTCTAGCACTCTCTACTCTAATTCTATTTTTTTATAAAAAACAAAACAAAAAAACACACATTTGACCCTCAATCAATTGCATACTTACAGAATAAATATGCAATCAATAGCATATTTATTCTGTAACAGATAGATTTTCTTGAAAAACTAACACTGGATATCTTTTTTCTATATTCGATCTACTTGTTTTCTAAAAAAAAACACTTGCTACATGCTAATCAGGACTTGTCATAGCACCAGCATGTTGTTGCTCTTATGACTGTTTCTATTGTCCTCATTTGTAAGTCACTTTGGATAAAAGCATCTGCTAAATGACTAAATGTAAATGTAAATAATAATACTGTGCAATTATACACTTTTTTTTCTTAATTTCTTCATTTTCAAACGATAATCCATCAAGCTTTTATTTTGGCAGGATAATGCCGGGAGTATTTAAGAAAAATTATATTATGCAATATTTATTTTACAGTACAATCGTATAGTTACAAAACTAATACTTATTGTTGTCTTAATTTCTTCTTTTTCAAATATTAGACCATCATACTTTTATTTTGGTGGAAAAATGCAGGGAGCCATTAAAGCTTCTCTTTTGTTGACAACAAATATGATTTCATTTTGATTTATTCTTTTTCACTGAACTATTCTTGTTGATTTACACACTTACTCAACAGTCCTTTCACATTATTTGCTATCTTTTAGTTTTTTGAGCTCGACCCAGTGCACTGTGGGATTGACTTCTTTAAAAAGGATCCTTATAATTTGGCTAAATTACAAAAAAGCTAAATAAAAAAAAAGATGCTGCTTATTCTCTGGAACAGCTTTTGTGACTATGATGTTTTACAATGCTGTCTATCTAGGGAGCTTACTATGTTTCAGAATAGGGCTGTGCAATTAATCGCATGCGATTATTATGCGCATCCCGTCAGTAAAGCCGGTTCCGTGATTGGCAATAAATCGCCATCACCTGCTTTCAAATGTAGCGGCAGTTAATAAACACCAAGCCGTAGTTCACTGACAAGCTACGCGATGTTGCGTTCATAATCTCAGATGAATCGCATTCGATTATGATAATCGATAAAGCTTATCAGTGAACTACAGCTCTGTGTATTAACTACAGCTCCATTTGAAAGCAGTTGATTTATTGCCAATCACGGAACCGGCTTTACTGAAGAGATGCGCATGCGATTAATTGCACAGCCCTATTTCAGAACACAGCTATTAACTTGTCAACTCATAACAGAGTAAACCAACAACATTAGTCCATCTAGACACACTCACAACATCTACATTAGCACATCGCGGTGGTCCGTATTGATTCCTGGCTGCCGATCAGCGTTTCTCCATCAGCTCGGCATCAGCACAATGCTTAAGGTGCTTCCTGCCTCGCCAGCACCCACAACCATTCTCAGGGGATCGCGGACCAAATTCAGTGAAATATTTAGAGCGTGCAGTGTGCCCTAGCAAAAATAGATATGAAACACCGTCTTTGTTCTGTAAAACTGCACATGTGCATCATATTTGAATGAAGTAACATGCATGTTACTTTCCCTGCATCTGACCCAGACAGTACAGTATGTTTCAAAAAGGAAACACCAAGCAAGACAGCTGTGAGTCACAGCTTTTTGTATGCTACGCGCTTCACTTCGCACCCGAAACAACAGAAGACAAGCATTACGCGCTTAAAAGGAACACCCAAATATGAAGATTCTGCCATTATTATTTCATACTCGTGTTGTTCCTCACCCACAGGCTGTTATTCTTTCTGTGGAACACAAAACGAGATCTTTTCCATATGGTTCACAGTGACCATACGAACCAAACAGGCTTAAAAAAGCACCATAAAAATAACCCAAATGACTCAACGCAAGTCCTCTGAAGTTACACATTAGTTTTCGGTGAGGAACAGACCACTATTTAAATCACAGATCGCAAAAAAAATATGACACGGATTATCCACCATTGGTTTTTGTGTCATGGTAAAACCTCATTGACGTCAAACTATAGGTTTTATTGGTTCTAATTCCATTTCTTTTTTTCTTTTTTTTTGGTGGGGGCCTCCATTTTTAAAGGGACAGTACACCCAAAAATACAATTCAGTCATAATTTACTCACCCTCCACTTGTTTCAAAACTTCATGATTTTTTTTTCTGTTGAGCCTAAAATAAGATATTTTGAAGAATGTTGGTCTCCAAACTGTTGACAGTACCCATTGACTTCCATAATATCTAAAAAATACTATAGAAGTCAATGACTACCATCACCTGTTGGATGACAGAATGTTTATTTATGGGTGAACTATCACTTTAATGGTTAAATTAAACTAATCTAAAACCAAGTCTAATTAATTGAAATCATGAAACTCATAAAATGTAACAACATTTTTTTGTTTAAGTTTTAACAAAAAAATCATTTTAATGAATTATATTAATTTTTTTCCTCAATTTCTTTGTTTTAACTAATTCTGTGTTTCCAATTGTATTTTCTCCGAAAATTGTAAATAAAGTTTAGTAATCAATATTATTATTATTATTTTATATAATAATATTATTTGTGTATTTTAATTTTTATGGTAATACCGGAATTCATAGGGTCCTACCTTATATGACTCATCTAAAGTCACAATTTTTGATATGAGATCTGTGATATTTTTCTTATATTACTTGCTTTAAATGTAAAATATACAGTCTGCTTGCCATACAAAGACACTGCATGATTTCGAAAGACAGTACAACAGTTGTACAAACTACTTTTCTGGAACATTCTCATCCTTTTTGGAGCTTGACAGACGTGGTTATTATGAACATCACTGTTTGAAAAAGAACTAAATGATGACAGTTTTCGACTGCTTTGACACAAGATAAAACCCTGAGCAAACCTGAATCATATAGAGTTGAGCGATGCGGTACTCCTCCACGCTCATGGGCATGGGGATGCGGTACTCTTTGATCAGCATGTTGGCCGTGGAGCGGGGCTGGGGCTGGAAACGCTCCGCTGGGTCAGGGGCAAATCCACCAGGACGGCCCTTAGTTCGAGTGCATCAGAGAGAAGAAGCCGAGCTCATTTCTCAGACCTGGGCAGAAAACACAGACAGACAAATCAGAGCTGAAAATCATCGACAGACGTCCAGAGGAAAGCTCAAGAGATCAAGCGTCCCAGAGACGCCCATCTCAGGGAAGTATACGGAGAATCAAAAGAGAAAGAAACAAATAGTGTTTCTAAAATAAAAATATCTAAGCATAAGCAACATACATTCAGCAAGACTTGCATAAAAAAGAAACCTAATTCAAGATATTTGCTCTTGTTGAGTTCATTTATCTTGCTTGAAGAATGCTGTGGTATTTTTACAATAACACTGATACAAAAATAGTGATTATGAAAATTACACAAGATAGCTTTTTTTTTTATGTCATGCACAGCAAAAAAAGCACTAATATTTATTTTTTTATTTTTAACTCAAGTTTCCAGTGAAAATATCTAAACATAATCTAAACACAGGGTGTTCCTGTGGCTCAGTGGTAGAGCATTGTGTTAGCAGTGCAAAAGGTCATGGGTTCAATTCCCAGGGAACACATTCTGATAATAAATTAAGAAAACGTGTAGCCTGAATGCAATGTAAGTCACTTTGGAAAAAAGCATCTGCTAAATGCATAAAAGTAATCAATCCTTATCATAAACTGCACAAATTAAGCAAGATTTGCCTAAATGCATAAAACAAAACAAAACTTACTTCCAGATATTTTGTTTGAAAACAACCCCTAATGTCACAAGTTTGCTTGATTGCATTTATGTTCTTCTGAAGGATGTTGAGATATTTTAGATGCATATGGAGAAGCAATACTAAATAAAAACAACAATTTAGAGATTTAGTTTTTTACTCAAGTGTTGCATTGATTCTCAGAAAGCAAGTCTTAATATCATATGCCGTTTTCTTCTTGAGCAGATGTATGTTTGAATGAAGCTAAGATATAAATGCGTCTTTAAAAGTTGAACTGATTTTACCAAACAAAGTGTCAGCAGCAGCAAACAGCAGCAGTCACACAGAAAAACAAAGAGCTTGAGAAGCTGAAAGACCAGAGTTAAAAACACGGATACAACCGTTCAACAGATTCTTTGCACTAACAGATATTTACATATATGTAGGGAAACCCTGATAAAGCATCTTCAAACTCATTAATTAACTGTATTTCTCCATTTACAAACTGGCATATTCTTTATTAGAAATAATAACTTCCGACTGCTTATTTGATGAACACTGGAAACACATACAGTATTTATAGCCTGTGTATTTCTCTGTTTACAAAAGTAGCATATTCTATATTGCATCATAATCACTCACAAAACCAACATCTGTTCTGTATAATCACACAGGCATTATGTATTCGACATAGTGCTCTCAAACACATGCAGCACAACCAACTCACACTTAATAAATACAGTGTTACTGTACGCCAGCAGTGCTGTAATGGAAGCCAACTGTCCAGGAATGACATCTATGCAAACGACTTCCAGAAGAAAAAAAAACTAAACAAAACACCAGGGGCTTTGATTTAACCTCCGGCTGCCCTAAGAAACGTAAATCCACCTGCTGATGACACAGAGGTCCGGCAGACACGTAACTCTCCTGTAAGGGCGCGTCACATGACACAGGCCGCTTAGTGTAAGACGGATTATCCACGGTCAACTCACCGAACATCAACCAAGCGACCATCTCAAGGCTCCCAAGAGGGGCCATGTTAGGTGCAACAGCTGTCGGCACTATAAACAGCATCCGTGATGAAATAATATCTAGCTATTTGGTCTATAAATAGCTGGAATGGCTCGGTTACGTCATGCACTCTCGCAGTAAAAAGGTTTGCGCTGTCTTGCCCCTGGTGAAAAGGAAGCATTCAACACAATTACAATAGATTGGCTGGACCCTCGACGAGTCTCTCAAAATAGTAATGATAATCAAAGGGTCACAAAAGGAAAGGTTAGAGACCAAATGACTGTTTATCACCACTGCTTCATTCCAAGATACTCCAAAGCTTAGGTATTAATAAAGGAAATTATAGTTCACCCAATACTGAAAACTGTCATGTTTTCCTCACCCTCGTGTTGTTCAGAACCGGTATTATTTTTTATTACTAAATAAATCAAACAATAATAAAGAAAAAATTAGATTTTAAATGCTATATGTACACTACTGTTAAAATGTTTGGGGTGAGTACGTTTTTTTTTTTTTAAGAAATTAGATTTGAATGCAGTTAATATTAAATTAATGAAAAGTGGCAGTAAAGACATTTATGTTTCAAAATATTTATATTTCTGATTCAAAACATGCTGTTTCTGAACCTTCTATTCTAAGAATCCTAAAAAAACAAAATATATATCACGGTTTCCACAAAAACATGAAGCAGAAGAGCCGTTTTCAATATTGATATTAATAATCAGAAATATTTCTTGAGCAGAAAATCATATTGAATGATTTCTGAAGGATCGCGTGACACTGAAGACTGGAGAGTAATGATGCTGAAAATTCAGCTTTGTATCACAAGAATAAATTACATTTTAAAATACATTCAAATTAAGAACAGTTATTTTACATTGCAATAATATTTCAGATAATTTCTACGTTTACTGTATCTTTGATCAAGCTTTGGTGAGACTTTTGAATGTTAGCGTCTATTTAGAAAACCCAACATTATTATATACAGTATGAAATACACTGTTGAATGTAATCTTTATCAGATTAGATGTAGTTTCAATAAATGATTAACCTGAAGAAAGATTCACTTTAGATGCTAAAGACCTAAATGTAGAAATAAAAGTCATACACGTTTGAAATGAAACTATCTATAGGAAATTAAATACAATAGTTATCCTAAGTGCTTTAGAGAGGATTTCAACATTAAAACAAAAAGCTAAAATGACTGCATTTATTCTCTGTTCACTTATAAATATCAGAAAAGGGTTTCGTCATTCTTCCACAGGAAAAGCGATAAAAGATCACAACTGGACGGGATTATTGGAGCAGTAATGGTCACAACTGGACGGGATTATTGGAGCAGTAATGGTCACAACTGGACGGGATTATTGGAGCAGTAATGGTCACAACTGGACGGGATTATTGGAGCAGTAATGGTCACAACTGGACGGGATTATTGGAGCAGTAATGATCACAACTGGACGGGATTATTGGAGCAGTAATGGTCACAACTGGACGGGATTATTGGAGCAGTAATGATCACAACTGGACGGGATTATTGGAGCAGTAATGATCACAACTGGACGGGATTATTGAGAGCAGTAATGATCACAACTGGACGGGATTATTGGAGCAGTAATGGTCACAACTGGACGGGATTATTGAGAGCAGTAATGATCACAACTGGACGGGATTATTGGAGCAGTAATGGTCACAACTGGACGGGATTATTGGAGCAGTAATGATCACAACTGGACGGGATTATTGGAGCAGTAATGGTCACAACTGGACGGGATTATTGAGAGCAGTAATGATCACAACTGGACGGGATTATTGAGAGCAGTAATGATCACAACTGGACGGGATTATTGGAGCAGTAATGGTCACAACTGGACGGGATTATTGAGAGCAGTAATGATCACAACTGGACGGGATTATTGGAGCAGTAATGATCACAACTGGACGGGATTATTGAGAGCAGTAATGATCACAACTGGACGGGATTATTGAGAGCAGTAGTGGTCACAACTGGACGGGATTATTGAGAGCAGTAATGATCACAACTGGACGGGATTATTGAGAGCAGTAGTGGTCACAACTGGACGGGATTATTGGAGCAGTAATGGTCACAACTGGACGGGATTATTGAGAGCAGTAGTGGTCACAGCTGCCAGCGCTGGAGCTTCTTGGTCTTGAACTAGGTCAGGGACCCGGAGCATCACAGCTACTCCGGGCTTGTGGCTGGACCTGAAATATCAGACAAATGCCTTGAGACACCATCGTGAAGGCCTGAGACGTTCTGCTGCATGCCAGAGACAGATGCCACACTACAATACCGACACAGCTGCTCCTTGAACAGACATCTAGCTATTCTTCAAAAGACATTACGGGTGACATTTTCACTCCCACTGAAACCAGTCTATCCAGACACCATGCCGCTGCTGTCACCTGCCGTGATTTTTTACAACAAAACACTGACATATGTCCCTACTGAGAGGGATTTCAGCGCATTATCTTTCTGTTTCTCACCAGCTGGTTATGTCGTACTACATCGGAGCATGTCATCGATCTGTAACAAGAAAGTAAACACAATACATATCATTCACAATTTATTAAATAACCGCATCAGATGTAATTTTCCATAATTACGTTGGGAAGTTTTCTAAAAATTCCTCCCTTTGGCAAGCGTCTACAGTGCCTATGAGAGGACAGTTCCCTGCTGAGACTACTGGACCGGTGTCCAAACAAACGGACACCACAATCCAACGTCTGTTTTTAAGCACATCTCGGAAGCAGAATGCAAAATACAGTGATTGAAAAGAGTGCAATAACATTCAATGGCATATTAATTAGCATATTGCATTAGAGAGAAATGGAAAAGGTAATTGCTTGTTTGTGTCAAGTGTCCACATGTTAATATGGCATATCATCATTTCAATGTGTCGCATTTCAACAGGCATTTGACACCTAGAGAACCTGTTTTGTACAAAAATACGAGGAAATGCTGGCTGAGCTGACAGCATCTGTAAAGTACAGCCCTGCAAAACATCACCGTTAACCATTTGCTTTAAGCTTAACCATTAAGATTTTCCCCCACAACCTCCATCTTAATACGTCAAGGCGTGTATCAGTTAAACTGCGAGGTGAGGTGATGCTATTTGGGTTTTGAAACGCCCAATTCACAGCTGAGACTTGCACAGATGGATTTGCATGTGAAAATACTGTGGGATTGATGAGCATGCCATTAGAGACTCGGATCAAAACCAGGAAAGCACAGCATGCAGCGCTCCGTCCCCTTAAAAAAAACACCTGTTTATCAGTTGCATCGAGAAGCAGGCGCTGAGATTCCAGACGTTTGTCCGAGCGTAGACGTTTTACCTGTTAGACGGTGCTCATCATGCTGTCTATCCAACTGACCCGATCAATGGACAGAAAGCAGCCGGTCCACGTCTCATTCCCAAACAGAAGCATTCTAGCATCCTTCCACCATTATTGTACTGCTTTATCATCTAGTATGACTGAAGATGTCATCAAACGCTGCCGGTGAAATCATCGGGAGAACATGAAGGGAAAAATAAAAAAATCATCTCTTTTTTTTATCTCCTTCTCTCACTTGCAACCTTTTTCCTCTGCCGTTTCGTCTGTATCCACCTCTTGTGGGGCTATAAAGCTCTGTTTCCATGGAAATGCAAAAGGCTGTTATGGGATTGGCTGCAGTGGGTGTGATGAAGCGGCTCAGGGACGGCCCTCAAACCGCTGCTCTCATGAACGGCCCCGCCTCCTCCTGCGTGCATTCGCTCTTCCAGACTGACTGATAGCTATTAGATTCAGTCAGGGAGAGGAGAGGAACATCTGCAGCTTCATATGAGCGCAGGTCTGGCAATAAGCATTACGCAGCATCAATGGAATAAAATAAAATTAATGAGGAATAAAACGAACAGGGAGGAGTCACTGAAAATGCTCAATAATCTCATTAAATATGCTCACTCAATCTCATAAATAGACTCAAGCCGGCAGACTTCTTTAGCAATTCCTGCACTGATTTTAGAGTTAAATGTACAGAGTTTTATGGAACAAATTTTAACGCGGTGAGGTAAAACGTTTAAAACATCTATTGCATTCATTAGCTGATTTTGGAGGGAAAACTGTAAATAACAAATGCTGATGTAAATATTTAAAACCTCATCGCATTCCTGCACTGATTTTGGAGGGAAATCTATGGAATTAATTTAAACACGCTGAGGTAAAACATTTAATTATCACATTTCCTGCACTGACTTTGGAGAGAAGTCTATAAAAATGTTATGGAATAAATGTACATTTAGTCATTTAGCAGATGCTAAATCAAAAATCAACAAAAGAGCAATGATATGCAAGTGCTATAACAAGTCTCATTTAGCTTAACGCAGTACACGAAGCAAGGGTTTTTTAATTATAGAATATATAAAAAGAAAAGAGATCGAATACAAAAAGAATAGAGAGGCTAGTGTTATTTTTTTTTTAAACAGGCAATTAGTAAATGAATAGAGTGGAAGTCTAAAATTGACATTTTTTAATAAATAGAATTAGAATAGAGAGTTCGAGGGTCAAATAAAGATGGAGGAGATGTGTTTTTAGCCGATTCTTGAAGATGGATAAGGATTCAGCTGCTCAGATTGAGTTGAATTTAAACATGGTAAGGTAAATATTTAAAACATGAATTGCATTCCTGCGCTGATTTTGGAGGGAATTCTGAGAAATGATATGGAATACACTAATTTGTAACTGAAAGCACAATTAAATTAGGCAAAATATTTAATAAACACTGTTGACAAATTACAGAGGTTCCAATTTTGTGGAATTCTGAAGTAGCCTATGTACTTCAATACTTAAAATCTATTATTATTTACACTTGAAATGCAGCACAAACTATGGCATTGTTCCAATTTGTATACTATTCATCCTAAATAGTATGCATGTATATACTTATGCATGCTTATTGCACTAACATTACCGACAACTGTTCTAACCAATCAAAATGGATTTTTAATGGCAAACATCAATATCTAGATCGGTGAAACTTTAGTGAAATTTAAGGTAATATAATATAAAATCATTTTACATCTAAATGTGCCATAATTAAATATTACAGGCTATACTGTATCTGCATTATATCACCATCCTGCACTCAGCATCAGCCAATGAAAATCCATATCGGTCGACTACTACCTAAGTGTGCCGGTTAACTTTCGACATGTCCACAACAGAACAATGATGATGAATGTGAGATAAAGCTGCACATCTGTACTGTCTTACAACACTTAGTATGTTCGATCTTACCAGTAAAGTACATTATTCTACTGTGCAGTAAAAGTATGTTAATTGTGACGCAGCCAAAGATAAACATATGAAAAACGTTCTCTCATCATATTTTACTACTAGGTCTTTAATTGCAAAAGATATGGACATCTGCCATCTGTCTGGTTTTCTCTTGAGAACACTGTGTTCTAGCGTTTAATCAAACTATAGACATGTTCCGGCTTAAAGCAACAGTGTTTTGCTCAGAAAAACGTACATAATCATATGCGGCTCTGCAATTCACTTCAACGAAAACCATCAGTGATGAATATTAGCTCACTGAAGCCACACCACGGTTCCCAGAAAAACATCAACCTCTTAGATTAATTCACTTAAACAGTGCTAATGTGAGGTCGGCCCGTAGATTAGATATGTGTGACATTTCATATGGTGCTGCTTTAAGCTCTGCAGGGACGCTAAGAGCTCTTTATTGATTCCTTTAAGGTTGGTGACCAGCACGATTGGGAATCTCGAAGGGGTGTACAATTACGACGAAGCATCAGGTTAGTTATTCAGCACAGCAGTTTCAGACGTCCGATTTCATACTGAACGCCTACAGGAGAGAAATTGATAACTATGATGACAAGATGATGATGTAGCTCATTTCATCTGGCATTAAACTGTTTATTTGATTATTTGGAAACTCTAGACGTAGTGGTTACATGATAGTTTTTAATTGGTTAATATTTTACTTTAAAATGATAATATAAAAGTATCTTCTTTAATATTTGCACTATGATTTGAAAGTTTGTTGATGTCTTAAGAAATTAACACTGTTTTTTTTTTTTCAAGGATGCATTACATTGATCCAAATTGACAATAAAGACATTTATAATGTCAAAAAATTCAAGATTAAAAAAATATGCTGTTCTTTTGAACATTCTATTATTCATCAAAGAAAGAATGTATCAGAGTTTCCACAAAAATAAAAGCAGCACAACTGTTTTGAAAAGATAATAAATGATAAGAAATGGGCATATTAGAATGATTTCTGAAGGATCCTGTGACAATGACTGGAGTAATGATGCTGAAAATTATGCTTTACAAACACAACAATAAATTACATTTAAAAAAATATTCAAATACAAAACAGTTATTTTAAATTGTTAAAATATTTTGGTGTTTTTACTGTATTTTTGATTAAGTAAATGCAGCCTTGGAAAGCACCAAACACTTCTTTGAAAATAACTTACAAATTAGTATTGTGCATCTACAAATTTCACTCGCATGGCTATCGTGAGAACCACACTCAAAGCCTTCGAAGATGTGGTGTGCATATCTCAGTATGTGTTATTCAAAAACAGGAAACAGAATGGGGACCTTGGGTATGTTTGACATTTAACATCCTTCTAGCCGACCTGACGACAGAACCTGTTGTGTTCAGCACCAAACGCCACTCATCCATTATCCCGCCATCAGCAGGTTTCTGTTAACAGACCCTGTTAAATTTAATTGATCTGAGGACCTCTGGCGTCTCAATGCAGCCGACATAACACAGACGCAGGAGTCTGACACTCGCTGGCTCTGAACGCACGTCACTGGTCCAGCGTAACTGCTGAGCGCTACACAATAAAACAGGATTTGTATTGCAAAGCTAAATATCTGAGCACACAACGGTGACAAAGGACTTCCTTCTGCTTCCTTTGCTTTGGATACGTTGTATAACAGAACAAAGAACAGGGGAGGACTTTGAATATTACAACTGTTGGCTATTGTGATAAAGAGATTATACAGGGTTA
Organism: Oxygymnocypris stewartii; assembly: GCA_003573665.1. Taxonomy (NCBI): domain Eukaryota; kingdom Metazoa; phylum Chordata; class Actinopteri; order Cypriniformes; family Cyprinidae; genus Oxygymnocypris; species Oxygymnocypris stewartii. The sequence continues at coordinate 98,133 of QVTF01007972.1, forward strand.
TTTGCAATGGGCATCGCTGCCATGAGAATACCAACACTATTATCCCCTTTCTGAGGGTGTCAAAGGTTAAAGTTAATTCTTTAAAGTGAAATAATTAGCCGAGGATGATTGTAACAAACCTTTAACCTGAAGCAACTTCATCACGCACTGAGAATATTTGGGTGCAGGACTTACTTTTGGGTAAAGTTTGCTCCACGAATAATTACAAAGAAATAGCAAGTAATGCATTGAACTTATTATGAGATTAAAAGAAAAATAGACTGAAAAAATATGAACAGAAAGACTCAAAAGTATCTTCTTATAAAAAATACAAAAATTACTCCACAATCTACAGATGACAAGATACCTAAAAACTAAAATATGACAGAAACTGGAGGGAAAATACTCAGAACACCCTAGCAACCACAAAGCAACATGATAAAAACAGTCAGAATATCTTAACAACCACAAAGCAACACCCTGACAACCAGCCACATTGTGCTATTTGGACTCAAGAAGCATCACTAATATTTTCTATATAAAACGCAAAAAATTGAGATCATATTTAAAATAGATAAAAACTTAATTAAAACTTTCTAAGTATGCTTTTGGCGATGTTCTATTTGGAATCAGAAAGCATTACCTTTTCAATAAAAACAAAAAGTAAAAATCTAGCTTATATTTAGAACAAAAAAATCCAAATAAAAAATAAAACACAAAAATTGTATTTATTTCATGGTTACTTAAATGAGAAATAATTATGTTAAATTAAAAACTTTGTTGTTTTAATATTGGTAAACATTGTACGTCGAAATTATCATATTAAATATTTACTGTGATATTTACACTTCTGTTCAAAATTTATGTCAGTATTTTTTTAAAGAAATTAGTACTTTTATTCGTCAAGGATACATTAAATTGAACAAAAGTGACAGTATTTTTTTTTACAATATTACAATTTGTTTTTTATATTTTTCTATTTCAAATATACACTGTTGTGTTGAACTTTCTATTCATCAAAACATGTAAAAATCTAGTTCATACAAAAAAATTAAAAATAAATTTTTTAATGGCAACTTAAATTAGTAAAAATGATTGCCACATGCCATTCTTTGAATTGATTCATATTTTACTTTAAAATTATTATTTTTTTCATAACGTTTTATGCAAAGTCTAGTTAATGTGAATTAAAATACTTCGACATGAAAACTTGGGCATCACATTGTGCAACTTGGAATCAAGATGCATAACTAAGTATCTATTTTATAAAATATGCACAAAATACATTTATGACTTTGTGAAGTCTGCTTGTGTAAAATACAATACTTTAACATAAAAGATAATGTGCATCACTGTCAAAACTGAATAACAGATAATCCATTCCAAAGAGCTTCCCTTTTACTAATCGCACACACGGCGAGGTGCTTTGCTTCCTACGACGCTTTTTCGAAAACGCCATAAAATTCTTATCAGAACATCCGAAGTCTCTTCTGCTTCAGATGAATTAGAGGCAAATGAGTCGGAGACAACGCGCCGCTACACAAGACACATGAATAAACGGAGGAAGAGGGAAGCGCAAACAAACCCTTGACGTGAGGGGCGGATGATGAGAAAAGACAGTTTATTTATAGAGCAGGCCAGCTGATAGTGGCTCGCCTCCGTGCTCACTCGTTTCTTTAAATTATTGTAATAAATCACTCACCTCACGGGGATTTGAGCTCAGATAATCGTCAGCCACTCATCTCATGCCCAGCTTCTACTCCGAGCTATTAAAAAGCCTTTTTAGGGGCCGGTTGTGGGGAAGATGGAACCTATTGAGAAAAGAGCTTCCGTTGGCGTCGGAGATGCTACCTCGCCGGTGTTGGCGGAGCACATTAAGGGGGCTCGGGGTATAATGCATGAGTTTCATAAGGCGGATACCTGATACGACTGCTGATATACTGTTGGGTAATGGGGAGGAACAAATAACGAGGCTAGGAAGGAAAATGCAAAAGCACCGTGACATACAAATGCGACCAAACGCACATGAGCCAAAGAAAATCTCCCAATCTCAAGTCAAATCATTATCAAGATTTATATATGCAAATATGACACATGTAAGCTGAGAACGTGTCATTTTAAACCTAGTTCCTCGGATGCTTTAATACTACGCAAAAAAATTATCAATGGCAACCTCTCTTCAACCTTCTACGTTGCAAATACCTGCTGAATAACGCATGCAAATCTAAAAAAAACCTCATAATAAAATGCAAACTTCTTCACAAGTGAGCACCACGGCTCAACGGGATGATGAAATGGTGTAAGCGGGTCACTGTGTGCAGTGGCGGGACAATTCCACTGGCCCTCGTAATTATCAGACACGAACTTGGAGAGGAACTTTGTTGAACCGCAGAAGCCATAAAGCCTCACCACAGACACAAACACAGCTAATGAAAGCCAAAGATGCCAGCTAGCTCTTTCCTGATAATGATGACAACCGTAAGTGGAAATACTGCAGCTTTGCTGCAACATGCCAGTTTCTGACGTTAAGCTCATCATATAATATTATTCAGAAGACATGGAGAGTATGAAAAATCAGTTTGTAGAACAGAACGACTTTAATGTGAAATTAGCATAACTTGAGGCTTGAGAAATCGATCACACTGTTGAATACTGCATCAGGTGTTTGATATTGAGTATTATTTTACAGCAGGAAGATTAAACATGAACGATGCTGGAAATACTGAGTGTGCAGCTGGATCAGAATTAGTTGTGTAAGAGAGAAACAAACATGGCATTTACTAAAAAGAGTAGATTGTTCAGCTTTTTGACAATATGCATCTAAATATTTATAAATTATGAATTCTAAATATATATTATTAAATCTGAATAATTAAAACTGAGAGATTGACATGATTGATGAAGCAAAAAGAGCCAATTCTAACTCATTTTGAATCCTAAACCATTTTAAAATAGAGATACTACTGAAACATGCACGGAAAATGTCATAGGGACTTTTGTGACAGACATTATTTAATCAGAGGTCTGAATCTATAAATTGAAATGAATGGTTTGCACTTACTCATGGAAAAATACATTTAAACGGGTCATGAGAAACTGAGAAATCAAAATTCCCTTGACATATACAAGGTCACTGTACTATAAAAACAATCTGTAAGTTTCAGATCTCAAAGCTTACTCAGTCTAAAAACAGCTTAAATTGAAGTCAGTCTGCCAAAATGTGAAAAGTACCACTTTATGACGTAACAGTGTGGATAAACACCGCCTTCACAGGCGAAGATCAACACCGGCTTCTACATCGCTGCCGTTTAGCTCCGCCCACTGCTTCATGTATGTAGTGTAAATAATGAGAGAGCTAAACGCAGGTCTGCGCAAAACTCAAACGATAAAGATGCTCCGAAGACAACAAGATGCTGTTCAGTGCCAAGTTGTAGAAAAACAGTAGGCTATTTGCTTTGCCTTCCTTCTGATCCCAAAATTAGGAAAGAGTGGATGAAGTTTCTTTTTAATGAAGTGCAGAAGTCAGTAAGAACTTGGTCCTTTGTTCACATTTTACAGTGGATTTGTTAACAAACAAGGCACAATTTGATGTGGTATTTTCAGAAAGACAAACTAAAAGACAATGCTGTGCCGACTACACTGGATCTGACAGTAATCGCACCACACAAGTTTGAGTAACTGTTTTTATTACGTGGTCGCTATTGCTTTGTCTGTTATTACAAATCGTTTGACGTGAATTGAGTATTTATGTACTTTTAACCTAAATCAGAGCAGCGTCCATCTATGAAGAATCTACGCTGTCAAACATACACAACTGTTAGCCAATCATAGCAGTGGGTGTTTACTTCAGAGACTACGATAACACCACGGCTATACAACCAGAGCGCTCTGATGGGGGGGCAAAACAGGACAGAAAATAGCCTATTACTTCGAAAAAATTATGGTTTTGGATGTAAAAATCTTGATAACATTATATGTTGACCTAAGAGAACAGTAAAAAAGGGTGTTAAAGTGTTATAAAAACACGGATGAGTTACAATAAAAGGACGGATCACAATTTAATGGCTCTGTCTTTAGAAAACTTAATGGGTAACACTTAACAATAAGGTACCATTAGTAAGCATTAATTAATGCATTAACCAATATCATCTAACAATGAGTAATCATTTGTTACAGTACTTATTAATCTATGTTATTAAAATAAAAACTGTTCATGGTTAGTTCATTAAATAATATCAACAGATACAATTCGATCTCAATAACATATTACCAAATGTTGAAATTAACATTAAAATGTTAACAAATAAAACCTTTTTGCAAATGGTTGCCAATTATTACAAATACATCACTAATATATTTAATACATATTGTCTAGCTCAACATTTACCATAACATCTTTTCACCAGTTACTTCTCTAAGTTTAGAGGCGATGCCATCAATCAAACTCACAGTGGGCGTGGCCTCAGAGCGCCACACATGGCCAATACCATTAGCTTCTGGATGGGCTCCAAGCGCAAAAAGTGAACAATATACAGTTGCTTCTTGCAGCATTAACGACACGCCGCTCAGAGCCTGCAATGACTCAACCAACCCCCAAACCCTGGACTCATTTGTTACCAAGATTAGGCATCTATTAAGACCAACTGGCCATTTCCTGATTGCATTCATTAATAATGCTGCTCTGCTTTGTGGAGAAAGGAGATTGCCCACACACAAACCAAAACCTGGCGAACTGATGTCACAAAAGAGGTTGAAGCAAGTAGGTCTGTACTAGAGTGGTCCTTTCAGTGTATTGCCTTTCAGAGACTATTACTGTAAGTGAGGCAGACAAACACTATTAAAATTTCAAAAGACAGTCACGTTTGGCTATGCCATCACAAGCATGAGCGCAATAACGCTTGGAGATGGTCCAATGCAACTTTTCCATTTGTGAAATTGGGACGAGGTCAGCGGATGGAATAATTTCAACACACAGAGGCTTCTGATGGCGTCAACCAAAGTGTTTGAGGGGATAGTTCACCCTCTAATTCAGTCATGCTCGCCCTCATGTCAATCCAAACTAGGGATGGGTCACGATTTTCGAATATTCGATTAGTTGATTTAATTATAGAATATCGATTAGGTTGTGCGATTATTTCCTAAAGGTGTACCCACACTGGGTGTTTTGAACCGTGCCCGAGCGCGTCTGAGCCCCAAAGCCCTGTTCGACAAAAAAAGAACTATTAAAGTAATTCATGACATGTACACCATATTCAAAGACATATGATAGCTTTGTATAAGAAACAGCACAAAATTAAGTCATTATCTGCTCCACATTTGAATGGATCAATATTAGGTTTGACAGCTGTACATTTTAAGTCAATAATGGCAAATAGTTCAGATCTGCTCATCATACAAAACTAACACGTGACTTCAAACGACGTGAAAGATGACGCACAAGAACGTCCTTCAAAATTCTAGTTTTTGTGTTTTACTGGAAAGTTTGAAAAATATGGAATATGCTTTCTGCCACTGAACAAAAAAAATGTTTATGTAATTGCGACATTATATCTCACAATTCTCACTTTTTCTCAGATTTGCAAGACGTAAACCTGTAACTGTGAGTTATAAAGATAAAATTACAAGTTATAAACATGCAGCTCATAGTTATAGACAGAATTAATATAATCCAGCAACGGATATAAGTATCGCTTTTTATTTATCTTCTTTCTTACAGCTTGTTTCACTTCTGTTTTAGTTTTTATAACCAATTCTTACTATGTGTAAGTAAGTTGTTGTTTGTTAGCATGTGTGTTTGGCAGTGTTCTTTTTTAGGATTACTGATAAATTACTGCTGTTTGATTTGTTATCTCTTTTAATTTTAGATAAATTATGTATGAATTTAATATGTCTTTATAGGTATTTTCTTTAGTTTTAGTTTTAATAAATTGCATTTATTTTAGTAACGTTACTTCAACATACTACATAGAAATGAAATAACATATATATATATATACACATGGGTGTTTGGCTTAGTGTCATGTTAGAATAATTTTTATACTCGTACCTTTTGTTGTTTTAATATTTTGAAATGTTTTTAGCTTTATTTTTTGTTTTCATTTAAATGTTTAATTTTGAAATGTTGTTGTATGCATTTGTCATTTTATTTCTTAAATGTGTATATATAGTATTTATAGACTTTTGCACAAAATAAATTCTGAACTGGAAGAAGAACTGTGATATATAAGCTTTCAGACTTTATTTCTTGCACATATATGTATTGTAATTCTGATGTTTTTCTTTGCAATTATTCTTGGATTTGTGAGATATAAACTCAGTTCCTAGTTATAAAGTACAATACGGAGGAACAAACATTTATATCTCACAATTCCGAGTAACAAAAAGTCAAAATTGTGAGAAAAGGGTAAATTTTGTGAGATAAAAAGTAGCAATTACTTTTTTTTATTTGTATTCAGTGTGGGAAACAAGCTTCCAAAGAAAAGACATGAGGGGGATTAAATAGTTTCAGTAAACCATTCCATTAGGATCTCATGCTCATTCTGTCAGGTTATGCTTCCTCTTCCAAACCATCTAAACCCGCTCTAGAACACAGATACTGTTCCCCTCGTCGACTGTGAGAATCAACTCTTCCAGATCAGATGAGCGTTAATGAGCAGAACAGGGAATAGAGATGTCGATGGAGATGGTATGGTTATTTGTAACTTTCCGTAAGTTATATAAAAACACCCAAGCATATGCCCACACAGCTCTTCTGCCAACACCAACACACTTCCTGCTACAGTACGCTTATTAACTAGCACAATGGGTATATTCGGATGCGGAGATACCAGTGGTGCCTAGGGGAAACGTTCGCTTAGAAAATCCAGCAAGAAACAGAAAGGGACGTATCAGTGCCGGAATGACTGATGGGCTGATTCTCCCCAACGAATCCTCAAGGAGATCCGGAACAAGCCATGCTAAACATGATACAAAGCGCTCGCACACAAACCTACACACTTCATTTATTAATGTCTCACCTGAGAGATATACAGTGTCTGGAGACGAGAGGGTCCAGCATCTCCGTTACACTCTCGGCCCGCTCAAGAGAAAAGTGCTACTGTTGCACAGGTTAACAGATTCCACTGTACGCCAAAGACTGTCAATCATAATCACGCATGTGAACACGAACGATTAAAGATTTTACTTTTGCATTCATTCGTTTTAAAGAAAGGGCTAGGAAGATATGCATGATGGGATTTACCATGTAAAGTCAATCTGCGTTGCTATACAGTTTATATGGTGGCGCAGTTTACACTGAACCTTGTCTCGCAGACATGCATTTAGCTGATTGAAATGGGAGCTATTTAGGTTTAAGAGCAGATTTACGGTTGTTAAGCAAAAAAAATCAATTTAAAAAAAATCATAAATAAAATTAACATAAAAAATCAACTTGCATACAATAGATACTAGATAGACTTGATGTTAAAACCTGGAAAACTAATTAAATATGAGTTCCCTTAAGATTTTTCTATGGGTTTTTATAATGGGGTTTTCAATTTATGAGTAAAATAAGGTCTGTGTGGTAAATATAAATGGACAATATTTTGCAATGCATATTGACAACACCCATACTGGAAATGCGAATTATAAAAAGCGCATGTTTGTAATAAGTAGCTGCATAAGAATGAGTGTGAGCAGTCTACATTGTACAATAAAACATCAAAGAGTTATAAGTTATATTTTCCACAGACCTTATTTTACTAGAAAAACCCCATTATAAAAACCCACAGGAAAATCTCGTGGGAACCCGTGGCGGATTAGTCTCCTGGGTTTTGACGTCAAGGCTGCTGCTCTCTATTACATTTATTCATAGATCAGACACATTACAAAGGCTTCAAACATTGCTAATGTAATTTTTAGATTTTAGAAGCCTTTTGTTTTTAACTTACACTTTCAAAAAAAAAACAAGGTACAAGATCTGGGTACATCTTTGTACCATATATATCCCTTAATAGTACATACTGGAACTTTAAAAGGTACATATCGGTCTCTAAAATGTACAAATTAGTACCTACCCCAGTGGCAGCTTTTGTACCTTTATTTTCAAAGAGTGGAAGTATTATATAAAATACAAAGCTGTTTTTGCTTTAGTATCCAACATATTAATTGAATCATCTTTCAAGTATTAAAGTATATTAAATTCAGTAAAATTAACAAAAACAAAAATGTATATACGTTTATGTAATACATAAACCATTTTGTGGTTGAACTTCCATGAAAGATATCTAAATTGTAATATACCATTATTGTGATGTAAAATTATTAAATATTCCCAAGAAAAAGCCACTGTAAAGAAAGCTCAGCACTGGCTCTTTCACAGTAACAACACAATGATGACAAACTTCCTGGCCTAAATGAACATACGTATGTTCTGTAGCAGCCTCGTGACCCTTAGCATGCTTGCTTGCCTTGTTTGGAGGGAATACATTTCAATGTTTACTATGTGGCTATAAATAACAAGGTGCAACTGCGTAGAGTCGCCCCGCTGCTTCGCTTCCCTCTCTCCGCTGTGCCACCGGCCCGTCGGGGTCACATCGGCATGCTGTCACGAGCCTGCATCGCCTCCGTCCACCGTACATCCCTGCCGGAGCTGCAGCCATTAGCAGACATTCTCCGGCCGGGCCGGGAGGGGGAGTGGAAGGCAATCAATACTGTGACTCATTCTTTCTACGATGGCTGCTTCATAACAGGATTCATTAAGAACAAACCTAATCATTTTGGCAGGATAATTAGATACAGGGAAGCATTTTTTCCTCTCCCTCGATGCGCTAGAAAAGAACATGGCAAACTATGAGGTCTCGCTAACTAAAAATGTAGGTTGCTGGCGAAAGGGAGTGTCCTGCGAGCGTACGGCAAAACGAGGCTCCGAAATGGAATAGCAGCTAAAATTAACAATCCCATGACAAGATAATTGTGAGCCTGCGATTAAGATGTGAAGAACATCCTAATTATCTTGACAAGAGTGAAATTATTACTGAATGATGCAGGACTGTGTTCAATGCGTTTATTAATCAAAGCCAGATGAAAATTAATGCTAGATATCGAGGATGTAACCACATATTTAAGACTGAGGGGACAATGTAGAAATGTAATGATCAGCCATTGGTCAACAATAATCTCAATATTGGGGAGAACCCGTATCAATCAATCAATCAATCAATCAATCAGACAGACAGACAGACAGACAGACAGACAGACAGACAGACAGACAGAGACAGACAGACAGACAGAGAGAAAGAGACAGAGAGACAGACAGAGACAGAGACAGAGAGAGAGAGACAGAGAGACAGACAGAGACAGACAGAGAGACAGAGAGAGAGAGACAGAGAGACAGACAGAGACAGAGAGAGAGAGAGAGAGAGAGACAGAGAGACAGACAGAGACAGAGAGAGAGAGACAGAGAGACAGACAGAGACAGACAGAGAGACAGACAGACAGAGAGACAGAGAGACAGAGAGACAGACAGACAGAGAGAGAGCGACAGACAGAGAGAGAGAGAGAGAGAGAGAGAGAGAGAGAGAGAGAGAGAGAGAGATAGATAGATAGATAGATAGATAGATAGATAGATAGATAGATAGATAGATAGATAGATAGATAGATAGATAGATAGAGCAAGCCAAACTACATATACAAAACCATGTTTTACAGGAAATTCTCTTCATCTTTGGGTAATGAAACTTTCCATGCTTTCTCATTCTTAACCAGGTTAGTCATCTCTGACAGTTGATTAACTTTAGATGTCCAATAGACCAAAAAAGCCAAACAGGGTAAAATGACCAAAAACTGTCAATTATTATATGGACATGCACACAAACACATGATAGGGAGTCACGTCTGTGTCATTTGAGTCAACCCCATATGCAAAAACTATTGTAAAATGATAAAATATTTGTACAATTATTTGGCTAAAAATCAAGTGTCCCTACGTTATGAAACAAAAACATTCTATAAGTTATATTCATAAGTATCAATTTCTATCTAATACGATACATTAGAGTGTGTAGCATAATTTGAAAAACTTAATCAGAAAAGCTATATATTTACACCTTTTTTGGCTTCAAACTGTTTATTTTGTAAGATATAACATAACTGTATTTTTTTTATTTTTAACTTATGCATTGTATAAAAACACAAAGCTGTTTTCCTATTATTTTAAAAACTCCATACAATGTTTTTCCAGACTGCGGGAACAGTGTTCATAACAAACCTAAAAAGTTGACATCAAAAATGTATATTACATATTCACAGCACGGTGTGACTTGAATGAGGTATTCATCAGTCTACTTACAGCAGATAAAAAGTCACTTGTAGAGTTAACGTTAACTAATCTTCTTCAACCAGGTAGGTTATCTCTGACAGCTAACGTAACTAACTTTGATAGGTCACAAATTAAAAACCCAAAAAACAAACTATACACCTCATGACCAGCTTTCCGTAGGAAACACACGCAAAATAATAAATTTTCATTCCTATCTATAAATCACACAGAAATATAAATAACAAGTATGAGATCTTGCTAAATACCCATGATAATATAAATACATTCGATGCTAATAAATGAAAGTAAATAATTAATACAGCATACATTATTACAGGTAACGTTACAGGGGTTTGACTACAATATCAGACGGTGATAAGTGATTTGACTGCTCAGTGATAACCCTCATTAACAATTCATGCTACTGCGAAGATTGGCCAATTTATGAATCCCATCTACGTTAATCTAGACAACCGTAAAAGCCTTAAGATAAGACTAAAATTACAGCATCTAAATAATACAATAATCTCCTCCACAATTAAATAACACCTTTAATACGCATATACATTAATCTCATTACAACTCCCAAATGGTTCGTTTAAGTGGGGCAATCCATTAAAACATAAACGTAGGGTTTAAGGCGTTTAATTATTTATTTTGGTCACGAATGACAGCTAGAAAAGGCCGTGACTAGCTAACTCACAAGCGAGTTAAAATTAAAAATGAGACCGTTGAGAATAACATTTCAAACGTGAGAAGATATTTCGCGGGCTTTGTTTTTTTCTTACCTTCCGCGCGGAGTTTTTAGCTCAAAGCGGCTCGGCCATCGATATCCGGCGGCTTTAGCTCACACACATCCCCGCAGCAGGTCGAGGTGTCTGCCGGTCGCTGCAAAGCTATTTCCCCGCGCTGTCTGTAAGCAAGCCGCTGGCTACCGATTCACCCGACTAAATAAAACAGCAAAGCAGGCCGACAGTGTCCTCCACTCAGTCAAAAAATAAAGTCCTGTGCTTTTAAAAAGCGCGTACGGCTGACAGTCCACAACATGCACACGTCAAAGAGGAAGTGACAGGACTGGTTAAACCACAGCAGCGCTCGAGCTTGACTGTCACTGCCTTTGCATTGTTTTCAGTGTGTACAGCAGCGGCACTGAAGCTTCCTGCATCATAATATCCGCTGCAGCTCATATAACGTTAGTTGATCCCTTCAAAAACAGCGTGGAGGAAAACTGTACAGGTATGCTGATCCGTGCAAACGCGTGGCGTGCCGTGGGTCTATTTAAAGCGTATGCTTTTTCTCAAAACCTTGACCTAGCTTTTCAGTGCGTGCACGTCCTTTCCGTCTTTCTATCTTTACCGAAAGTGCGAGCAGCATCGTTTCTGGTCCGAGATATCATTGGATGATTAAATTTGCCTCTCCCCTTCCTTTAGGGTTATATTTCCATCGCTGTCGCGCCCTCTGCCGACGTGTTTCTTGAAGAGATATTTCAGTCAAAAATAAACATTCTGCCATTATTTACTCACTCCATATCGCTTCTGTGAAACACAAAGGGAGATATTTCGCATATTGTTCAAGCTGCTCGTCTATACAGTGGAAGTGGATGGGGACTAGCTGTCAAGCTACAAAAAGAACAGGAAAGTAGACTGAAACCTAAAGTTCATGCATAAATTAAAGATCATTTACTCCACCCTAGTGCGTTTAAACGCTGTTCTTGCTTCAGTGGAAATAAAGGCCGTTTTTTTGTAAAACGTCAAAGCAGCTCTTTTCCACACATTAAAAGTGAATAGTTAATAGCTTTTAAAGAGATAGTTCATCCAAAATTGAAAATTATATCACCATTTATTTACTCATCCTCATGTTGCTCCAAACCTGTATGTTTCTTTCTTCTGATGAGCACAAAAGAAGATATTTAGAAAAATGTTTGTATTTGACAGTAGACATTTGGAAAAAAAAATACTGTTGAAGTCAATGGCTACCGTCAACTGTTTGGTTACGAACATTCTTCAAAGAAACTCATACAGGTTTGGAACAACTTGAGGATGAGTAAATTATGAAAGAGATATACTGTACTATTACGATATATATATATATATAGTTTTAAAATCATTCTAAATTTAAAAGGATAGCAGAGTCCACAACAAAACAGTTATAATGATATCTGAACGCTTTATGCCAGCTTGACCGCCAATCAGAATCTATCCTGCTTTTAAGCGATCAAACATTTAAACCAGCAGACAACATAAACAGAATGATTACGTATTGGTATGGATGCTAATATAGTTATCATTATAGTTACTGTTCCTGGTGTGAACGGGTCTTAAATATAATAATAATAACTATTTAAAAAAACATATGACTGTTTTGTGAAAACTAAATTTAAATGTAGTCACACATAAATCCAAAGTTTTGCGGAATTCGAGGAAACTTTGCGTTCCCTCACTAAACTTTGTGTTCCCTCGAGAAACTTTGCGTTCCCTCACTAAACTTTGTGTTCCCTCGAGAAACTTTGTGTTCCTACGCTAAACTTTTGCGTTCCCTCGAGAAACTTTGCGTTCCCTCACTAAACTTTTGCGTTCCCTCGAGAAACTTTGTGTTCCTTCGCTAAACTTTTGCGTTCTCTTGAGAAACTTTGCGTTCCCTCGCTAAACTTTTGCGTTCTCTTGAGAAACTTTGCGTTCCCTCGCTAAACTTTTGCGTTCCCTCGCTAAACTTTTGCGTTCTCTTGAGAAACTTTGTGTTCCCTCGCTAAACTTTTGCGCTCCCCCGAAACTTTGCATTCCCTCGAAACTTTTGCGTTCCCTCAAGAAACTTTGCGTTCTCTCGCTAAACTTTTGCGCTCCCCCGAAACTTTGCATTCCCTTGAAACTTTTGCGTTCCCTCGAGAAACTTTTGCGTTCCCTCGCTAAAATTTTGCGTTCCCTCGAAACTTTGCATTCCCTCGAAACTTTTGCGTTCCCTCGAAACTTTTGCGTTCCCTCGAAACTTTGGCGTTTCCTCGAACTTTGCGTTCCCTCGAAACTTTGCGTTCCCTCGAAACTTTGCGTTCCCTCGAGAAACTTTTGCGTTCCCTCGCTAAAATTTTGCGTTCCCTCGAAACTTTGCATTCCCTCGAAACTTTGCGTTCCCTCGAACTTTTGCGTTCCCTCGAAACTTTGGCGTTTCCTCGAAACTTTGCGTTCCCTCGAAACTTTGCGTTCCCTCGAAACTTTGCATTCCCTCGAGAAACTTTTGCGTTCCCTCGCTAAAATTTTGCGTTCCCTCGAAACTTTGCATTCCCTCGAAACTTTTGCGTTCCCTCGAAACTTTTGCGTTCCCTCGAAACTTTTGCGTTCCCTCGAAACTTTGGCGTTTCCTCGAAACTTTGGCGTTTCCTCGAAACTTTGCGTTCCCTCGAAACTTTGCGTTCCCTCGAAACTTTGCGTTCCCTCGAAACTTTGCGTTCCCTCGAAACTTTTGCGTTCCCTCGTAACTTTTGCGTTCCCTCGTAACTTTGCGTTCCCTCGTAAACTTTTGCGTTCCCTCGAAACTTTTGCGTTCCCTCGAAACTTTTGCGTTCCCTCGAAACTTTGCGTTCCCTCGAAACTTTTGCGTTCCCTCGAAACTTTTGCGTTCCCTCGAAACTTTTGCGTTCCCTCGAAACTTTTGCATTCCCCCGAAACTTTTGCGTTCCCCCGAAACTTTTGCGTTCCCCCGAAACTTTTGCGTTTCTCGAGGGAGCGCAAAACATATGAAAAATATTTTTTCCTCCCACCCAAAATATTTTTCCACTCACTCCAAATTTTTCCCACCACATCTCTTAAAGGGCTCCGTATGTTTCCACCACTAAATAATACAAATTTAAAAAAGGTTATTGCGAGTTTATATCTCGCAATTCTGATTTTTTTTCTCAGATTTGTATATAAACTTGCAATTGCGATTTATAAAGTCAGAATTGCGTGATATAGTCGCAATTGCCATTTTGAAAGGGGGGGGGGGGGGTATGTTCTCAGAATATAAACTCCCAACTATAAGAAAATATGTCAGAATCGGTTATATCACGCAATTCTGAAAAAAAGTCAGAATTATGAGATAAGAAGTCAGTTACCTTTTTTTATTGTTTATTCAGAGGCGGAAACGGGCTTCCATAGAAAACCATGCCTTCCACCCAAGCTCAAAACACACACACTTCTTTGTTTACATACATCAAGAAAATAATCCTCCTTTTTTGGTCGAATTATGCCTTTAACACTCAAATAGTTCTGATGAACACAAACATATTTCAAGTTCATTTAATAACTGATTTTGAGCAAACAGCCCAGAGTCTAAATATTCCAGATATCATCAAATCATAATGACTCAAACACATGATTCAGTATGCAGTTTTAATTGTGGAACATTTTGTGCAACAGTTAAATAGATTCCATGAGCTACAGGAAGAAAAAACTGAACAGTCAACAGATAACGATGGAAAAGCAGAGAAGAGCATATTTCAAATTTCATGCATCAAAGTAAGCAGTACATCCTGTGCTGCACTGGAAAATGTCAAGAGGTCTTTGATAATCACGTGTAAACAGTCGGTGCTGGTTTGGGTTTGTGTTCTTTGCGTAAGATGATTTCGATGAGGCAATTCAACTCTACTCATCTTAATATCAGATATGTGCTATCATTCTCTGCTCGCATATGGCACAGGCAATGTTATCATGTAAATGAATGAACATGCCACAGACAGCGAAAGCCTGATGTTTGAGCAAATTATAAACCTTTTCAAGCGTAATTTAAATTAAGAGCCATAAGATACATAGTGGAATGAAAACATATGCAAATGAGCTGCCCTGCAGGAATGCATTTTTGCCATTCATTTAAATCAGCAGCAAATGAATCAAGTAAAAAATTATTGAGTCGTGCATACAATTTCCCATATTTCTAATACATTAAAAAAGTAAATGTTTGTACAAATATAGGCATTATTAAAATATAATTTATAGTATATTCACCATGTAATAAAATGTACAAAATAGATCCTACAGTAATAAAAGTAGAAATATTTAACATGTACATAGAGTCTGTGCAGTGGAACGACTGTTCCATTGTGATAATAATTAATATGGTCCAGGTTAAAGTTCATAATTCATGACAGTTCACAGCAGTCATTGGCTATGTGTTGGCAGAAGATCGCAGGATGTTGAATCGTTTCAGAGTCATGCGGATGAACCCGAGGTCGTGGTTCACCTTTTCTAGGCGATTCTCCAGTGACACCTAAAACCATGAAGTTCAGAACGTTACACATCTGTTTTTCCACTGATGTCTTTTGTTAGGCATAATCATTTTAAATAAAAACAAAAGAAAATACTCAAATGAGATGTAGAGCCTTTCATTCGTAAAGTGTACCACAATAGGCGTTATCATGGTTATGCACTATATGCAACACTTTGGGGATTAATTTTCCAGCAAAAAAATTACTATATTATAATAGCTTAAACTGTAATATGCAGTATACTGAAATACAATTGCTCATATCATGATCTAATCTTTTATTATATTTATTTAATATATATTCCTATATAGTAAAATATGTTAAAATATAATTCATATCGTTTTAATAATTTTATTCTGGTATATATATACACATTATTAATGCAATTTATCCTTTAATTAAATTAAAAAAACATATTTTGGGGGGGGCAAACAAAGTGCTACACAACAGAGGTTTACTGTTAACATTAAGAAGAACAAAGTGTGATTATTCCTTTAAAAAAGTTGTATTAATATGTATTATTTGTAGTAGTAGTATTGTTATTACATTGAATCTTACTTTCTACTGCACAACAGTGTCAGTTTCTTCAAGTTTTATTTTGATGGGTTACGGGGGAAGTCGTGGCCTAATGGTTAGAGTCTGACTCGTAATCTAAAGGTTTCCAGTTCGAGTCTCGGTCCGGCAGGGATTGTTGTTGGGGGGGAGTGAATGTCGTTTTTCTCAAATTAAACGGTAAAATGCTAATGACGGGACTCTCAGAGCAGCTGTGGAGATAAAGTTGTTGTTGTCATATATTGCAGAAATCCTAGCGCCCTATGCGTGATGTCAAATGCTACAGATTTGTAGTATTATACAGCATTTCACCTCAGCATTGCTTTGTTCTTGTCAACAGGATCTGTTAAGCAATGAACGAATGACAGGCTTTCTGTTATAACATCACGCAAGGTAAATAACAGGGCAACATCTAGTGGAGAAGATTAATAAGATTCACGTTAATCAGATTTTGTGTTAAATCTTTGCAGAAATAAAAATGGAAAAATATCGATTTACAGCTTTTGAAAATCAATAACTATATCGACCACATTTTAAAACATGATTAACTGAAAAATCTATTATTTTTTTGCCCAGCTCTATTCTAAATGCATGTGAATGGAAAGTGATTGTGTTTCCACCTCGTCTAATCTGCTCTGCAACGTGACCCGGGCCCCGGCTCCTGGAATCCGGCTCAGTGCTGCCTCAATCTGTGGAAAATAAATCAATATTGGGTGAAAGCGTCATAGCTTTTAGTAAATTGCTGGATGGAAAATCTGAGATTAAACAACAGGGTTTTGAATTAGCACTCTCAGCATGAATAGGAAAAGGAAAGCCTTTGCTAAAAATAGACGTGATTAACCAGCAGCGCTATAAAGACAGGTTATGTAATGTGTAGTGCTGAGGTCACAGCAGAAACATGCGCTACCATCCATCATCAGTCAGTCTCAAACCAGCACGAGCCGTGAGCGAGTCACACGCTGTCCAAACATGAGCTTTCAGAGTTTCACAATGACTATAGCATGTTTACTATGGAGCTTATAATATGACAAAACTATTTGAATTTGAATTGTGTAAATTTGAATTATTGACAAGTGTCATTTAACAAAACTGAATATTATGTGTAATTTACATGAATTAAAAAATTTTAAACTCGAATAATGAACATTTGAAATTGAACACAATTAAAAAAAAAAAACAATTGTTCTGAATTCTTTGACTGCAAATATACAGTTTTTCAAAATACAGCTTCAAGTTTTCAAGATGAAGAAGAAATTCGGAACATCAAATTCAATATTAAGAATTCAAAACGCAGAAATTCAGAGCGTACAGAAAGTAGGTCAGAGGTCTTCCAGAGGGAAGAGTAAACGATCTCCGAAAAGTCAAACAAAGCATTTACTACGAGTCTGTGACCGGGAGGTTTTTTTTTAAACATTTTTTATGTTTATTGTTATATATGCTTATTTCTCTTTCAATTCGTGTAGAGCTTTACCAAATTAACATTCTGTATAATTATTAATATGCTACCATATTTTGCAAATATTGTAAGCGCTTATGCCAATTAAGTTTTGAATTTATGATTGTCTTTACACCCATATGTGACAACGAGCGTGTTGTGTTTTTACAAATGAGACTACACAAATTATTAATTCCTCAATGAAACACTATATTTATAACAGTCTATTAATTAGCTGAAATAAATTTTAATATATGTTAAATTTAACCTTTAAACTGTACTTCTAGTAAACAATTCCCGTTATTAATATAGCTTAATCAAAGCTTTATCGGCATTTACAGTTGGCTGTAGGCTATAACCAATAATAATAATAATTTATATTTAAACATTTATATATGTAACCCCCCCCAGGTCCAGACCATCCTAACTCGATCTTGCTCCGAGCGGGTCGCGAACCCGGGATTCCGACGCGGGAGGCGGGCGCTCTAACAAGTAACGCCAAAGGCTACAGCCTCTATCATCTGTCGCTAGAGCGCCTCTTTTTGAGGTCAGGAGAGCGAGGTTTACACACAGCTCTTACTGGCATACATTCGTTACATATATAAAAAACTTTTTGGAAAAAGACGATCAGTTAAAATTTCAATTATGTAATGGCAATGTCTGGCCCGAGACCGCACAAAACACTTCCACTACGAGAGAAAGCGGCAGCGGCGTGGCGATTCCAGGATCACCTCGACAAAACGATCTCGCGGCCACGACATTTAATCACACTCACACGAGTTAATATGTTGTGGCCAGGACAAAACTAGCCTAAGTTTACAGAACATGTCCCCTCCCGGTCACAGTCTCGTAGTAAACACTTCGTTCGACTTTTCGGAGATCATCCACTCTTCCCTCTGGAAGACCTCTGACCTACTTTCTGTATGCTCTGAATTTCTGCACTTTGAATTTTAAATATTGAATTTGATGTTCCGAATTTCTTCTTAAACTTGAAAACTTGAAGTTGTATTTTTAAAAACGAATTTGTATTTCTAAAAACAAATTTTGATATTTGCAGTCAAAGATTTCAGAACAAAAAATCTGCTGTCTGAAAATACGTCTATTAAAAAACTGCCATAAAAAATTCAATTGTGTTAAACTTGAAATGTTCAATATTCGAGTAAAACAAAAATCTAATTCAGAACTATGTTAAATTACACATAATATTCAGTTTTGTTAAATGACACTTGTCAATAATTCAAATTGACACAATTCAAATTCAAATAGTTTTGTCATATTATAAGCTCCATAGTTTACGGCCAGAATCGAAATAATCAATGAATACAAATGAGATAGAAATAAATCATGGGTTTAAGAAATTACTAAAAATATAATTTACACACACACACACACATACATATATATATATATATATATATATATATTTATATATATATATTACCAATAAATTAACACAGGCAGATTGTGTGTGTTTAAAATTTGAATGGACACATTTTATTTTTTTAAAATATGTAATACAAAAAATAATAAAAAAATGTAATCCACAGTTGAAGATTATCATATTTCAATGTTTTTTTCATTGACTTGAAAAGGTTTCCCACTTTAAGAATTCATTTTCACAGGTTTCTCAACTGTGCCTTAAAAGAAATAAGTAATTACTTCATACAGTTTGTACTACATTATTAACTAGTTTACTACAGCACATTATTAACTAGTTTAGCATCATTATGTGGGTAATTACTTTAAAATAGGTCTCATTTGTAAGAATTAATTAATGCATTAACTAACATGAACCAAAAATGAACAATATATTTTTACAGCATTTGATTTTAGAATGTCACGATCGACCGACCAATCAGAATCAAGTGTTTGAGAGAGCCATGTCATAACAGGAAATCTCTCACAATCACCTGCTGCTTTTCCTGTGTGAGCTCATCAAAGAGGCGCTCCGCGTCAGCCAGCGACTGAATGTGAGGCTGACAGGAGAGGGCCGTCTCTTCACCAGCAGCTTCCTGTTCCTCCCAGCTGTGTCCGACCGCAAGCTCCTCAGACGAGCCCACGCTGGACAGAGGGTTCCCTGAGGAGGAAGTTCACACAACACTTACGTTTCCTGAGGAAATACCAGTGATGTCAGTGTTAAAGGTTTGTTTGTTACGAACTACTTGTTTACACTACTGTTAAAAGTTGAGTCAGTAAGATTTTGCCATGTTTTTGAAAACAGTCTCTCTTATGTTCACAAAGGCTGTATTTAATTGATAAAAAACTGTAATATTGAGAAATTGTATTACAATTTAAAATAAGTGTTTTCTGTTTGAATATATTTTAAAATACAATTTATTCCCGTGATGCGCAGCTGAATTTTCAGCATCATTACTTCAGTCTTCAGTCACATGATCTTCAGAAATCATTCGAATATGCTGATTTGCTGCTCAAGAAACATTTCTGACATTATCATTTAAAAACATTATCAATGTTGAAAACAGTTGCGTGACTTGATAATTGTTGAAACCCATGTTTAATAAACCATGTGACAAAAGCGTGATAAAAGTTCAAAAGTGTCAGGTTTGTGTTCGTATTGTGTTCTGTTTTCTGTCTCATGTGCTCTTCATTACTTATTTCAACCTCTTGTGTGCCCTTTTCTGCTTCTGTTCCTGTCCCCATTCAGTTCATTCAGTTCCACCTGTGTTTGATTAATTATCTCATTTAGTCAAGCCCTGTGTTTTCTTTGGTCCTGCGTCCGGTATTAACGTCGATGTTGTGTTTCTGAGAGTAGTCCTGTCTTGTGTTACCCCTGTGGATTATTTATTAAAGACTGTCATCTTGAGTTATCCTCGCCTCGTTTTATTGGTGGGTTTTTGTTAAATGTGAGCCAAAATCATCACAATTAAAAGAACCAAAGACTTAAACTACTTCAGTCTGTGTGCATTGAATTTATTTAATACACGAGTTTCACAATTTGAGTTGAATTACTGAAATAAATGAACTTTTCCACGACATTCTAATTAATTGAGATGCACCTGTATGTGTGTGTGTATATATATATATATATGTATATATACGGCTAAAACACATCTCTTCCATCTTTATTTGACCTTCTAACTCTGGCACTGACTCTCTATTCTAATTTTATTTTATATAATCTTTTTATTGAAAAAAAACCACACATTTGACCCTTTATCAATAGCATATTTATTCTCTAACTGCTAACTTTTCTTGTAAAACTAACACTAGGTTTCTTTTTTCTATATACTCGTTTTCTTAAAAAAAAACACCTTCCTACGTGTACTGCGTTCGGCTAACAGGACTTGTAATAGCACTTGCATGTTGTTGCTCTTTTGTTGGTTTTGATTGCTTCTATAATGTCCTCATTTGTAATAAAATTAAACAATTTTAAAGTAAAATTGTCCTCATCCCATAAACAGTTGTCAATGACAATATTTATTCTTCTGGGACTGTCACTATGTGATAAACCTGACAAAAGCAATAATACCTTCCAGTCTGTCAGAAGTCTTAAACTGTAACCTCTTCCTTGGACTCGGGTGGGACGGTGAAGAGGAGCTGACGCCGTTTCGATCAAAAACATCAAACCTAAAAAAACAAGGCATATTTAAGACATTATTTACTGACATCTGATCAGTGCAGATCGCAAGTGAGTCATATAGCAGGACAGAAATGTTACCTGCTCTGCAGGTGCTCTTGGGATGGAAAAGGGAGACCCAACACGCTGGAGAAGTTCTCAGTCGGGCTGCGCTTGGGACTGGACTTGGCTGAGAGAGACATGAGTAAGGTGTCTCTCTTTGCTAACATAAAAAACACATTCGATCAGTAAAGATGGATTTTATCAGCTATTTTGAAACTGCATCAAACACTCAAATGCTTTGGGTCACTCACTGGGTGTGGCGAGAGGAACGGCTCTCTGTGCTCTGGGGGGCAGAGATGATGACCTGTGACCCTCTGGAGAGAGACTCCTCTGGGCCCTCAGCATCACCGCGTCCTTCACAGAACTCTCCACAAAAGCCACCGTAGGCCTCCTCCTAGCCAACCCTAAAACACACACCACACAATAAAAGTGACAGTGACTGAAAAAGTGTTTGGAGTAATTAAATGACCTAGTGTAGCTTCTCTTACACATAATTACAACTGCAAATACTATAGATGAAATGTGGGGTCATCAAGATTTCTGAAATAAGTCCCTTATGCTCACTAAGGCTGATCAAAAATACAGTAAAAAACAGCAATACTGACAAATAGTTTTACAATTTAAAATAACTGTTGTTCTATTTGAATATATTTTAAAATGTAAATTATTCTTGTGATGGCACAGCTCATGAGAGTCCAAAAAGCTAATAAAGTCATCTCAATAATCTACAAGTAACCCACACCCCTTCTGTTCATCAATTAACGTCTTGTGAAGTGAAAAGCTTCTTGCCAAAATGACTCCATAATCCATAATGACAATAAAAAACCATTTCATGTTGTCCTCTCACATCAAAATCCACCCACATTTTTATTTAGAACGGTTTTAATCTGTTTTGGCTTGTAAACTGTTTTATAAGTGCGTGTATATTTCTCACCTGATTCAAACAAGATTACTTTTTCACTGGAGAAAACAATATTATGGATATAGGACTAAAAGCCAATAAAAAAGAAAAGAAAAAAAAAGTAACCATTGAAACAATTACAAAATTTAAATCATGGATTTGTTTCTTACAAACATTACTTGATTACTTGTGGATTTTTTTAGATGTTTTTTATTAGCTGCTTGTACTTTCATTCTGACGGCACCCATTGGTTTTGTGACATACTGGAGGAACTGCAGGCGTTGGATAGCACGCGGCCCTCCGTGGCTTTGGTGTCCTCCATCTGGATCAGGGCCTTCATCATGGGCGTCAGGGGAACATCCCTCTTCCTCAGCTCTTCAGACTGACCCAGAGTCTGTTCTCTCTCTGGTGGAGACAGCCGTCTGATGACAGAGGATAGTTCAAGTTAGAAATCACCTTCTCAAAGTGAATGGACCGCAGCACAGAATGATAAAGAAATGAATAAAGCAGTACCCTCTAGCTCCGGATGTCTGTTCACCTCGGAGACCAGCACCGTTCCTCATGCCCACATCAACATCTCGCTGCCTTGTACTCGGTGAAAGCAGAACATCAGGGTGGTGGAACAACCTGGAAAGATTCAACTTGTGAGATTCAGGTAAGAGTAAAAGCATTTCAGGGATTCAAATGAAAGGTTCAAGGTTTGTTTATTCATCACATACTAAATTATACAGGGTATAATCAGAAGTAAAATGTAAATCAAGTCAGGTCCTCTCAGCGGACAGTGCAAAAAAATAAAAAATTACAAGTAAAAGTAACACAACACAAGAGCATATATATATAAATATAGGTAATAAAAAAAAAGAAGAGAAATAAAGAGTCAAATCTGCCATAGAATAACAAGTGCAAAACAAATAAGATGTGCAAAACAGTATACTGGGACTTAATAAATAGTAATATGAACAGGGATGTGCAAGAGGGATGTGCAAACGGGTTGTACCGGGTATGTACACATAGCAGCAATACGGATGATGGGAATAGTGAATGTTTTACAGTTTATATATTGAGTCTTGTAAATGTTTTGAAACTGGGTTTGTGTTAAGGAGCCTGATGGCCTGAGGGAAGAAGCTCCTCCTCAGTCTCTCAGTTTATAAAGAAAAGAAAGAAGAATAGAAGAAAGAAACAGTTCAGCTGTACACTTGCATCTGTCCATGAATCAATAAGTGACATGATAAGTGTATAAAGTTCAAATTCATTGTTGTAAAACACTAAAAGCTGTGTTCTAGACCCGTGATGAGTATGTGAGGTGTGTTTTAGACCCGTGATGAGTATGCGAGGTGTGTTTTAGACCCGTGATGAGTATGTGGGGTGTGTTTTAGACCCGTGATGAGTATGTGGGGTGTGTTTTAGACCCGTGATGAGTATGCGGGGTGTGTTTTAGACCCGTGATGAGTATGTGGGGTGTGTTTTAGACCCGTGATGGGTATGTGGGGTGTGTTTTAGACCCGTGATGAGTATGTGGGGTGTGTTTTAGACCCGTGATGAGTATGTGAGGTGTGTTTTAGACCCGTGATGAGTATGTGGGGTGTGTTTTAGACCCGTGATGAGTATGTGGGGTGTGTTTTAGACCCGTGATGAGTATGTGGGGTGTGTTTTAGACCCGTGATGAGTATGTGGGGTGTGTTTTAGACCCGTGATGAGTATGTGGGGTGTGTTTTAGACCCGTGATGAGTATGTGGGGTGTGTTTTAGACCCGTGATGAGTATGCGGGGTGTGTTTTAGACCCGTGATGAGTATGCGAGGTGTGTTTTAGACCCGTGATGAGTATGTGGGGTGTGTTTTAGACCCGTGATGAGTATGTGGGGTGTGTTTTAGACCCGTGATGAGTATGTGGGGTGTGTTTTAGACCCGTGATGAGTATGTGGGGTGTGTTTTAGACCCGTGATGAGTATGTGGGGTGTGTTTTAGACCCGTGATGAGTATGTGGGGTGTGTTTTAGACCCGTGATGAGTATGTGGGGTGTGTTTTAGACCCGTGATGAGTATGTGGGGTGTGTTTTAGACCCGTGATGAGTATGTGGGGTGTGTTTTAGACCCGTGATGAGTATGTGGGGTGTGTTTTAGACCCGTGATGAGTATGTGGGGTGTGTTTTAGACCCGTGATGAGTATGCGGGGTGTGTTTTAGACCCGTGATGAGTATGCGAGGTGTGTTTTAGACCCGTGATGAGTATGTGGGGTGTGTTTTAGACCCGTGATGAGTATGTGGGGTGTGTTTTAGACCCGTGATGAGTATGTGGGGTGTGTTTTGTACCCTGCTCCAGATGGTTGTGGAGAGATCATTGTTGTAAAACACTAAAAGCTGTGTTTTAGACCCGTGATGAGTATGTGGGGTGTGTTTTAGACCCGTGATGGGTATGTGGGGTGTGTTTTAGACCCGTGATGAGTATGTGGGGTGTGTTTTAGACCCGTGATGAGTATGTGAGGTGTGTTTTAGACCCGTGATGAGTATGTGGTGTGTGTTTTAGACCCGTGATGAGTATGTGGGGTGTGTTCTAGACCCGTGATGAGTATGTGGGGTGTGTTTTAGACCCGTGATGAGTATGTGGGGTGTGTTTTGTACCCTGCTCCAGATGGTTGTGAGTGGCTGTGGAGAGATTGACGTGTTTTAGCCAGATTTCCGTGCTGTAGCTGTCGGACTTGAGCCTCTAGCTTAGAGATGACTCTACAAAACCAAACCATAGAGAAATTCATTAATAAAAATATATTTAGTTAGTACACAAAAGGAAATCATATTATATAAATTTTTAGCATTCATACTACTACACGTTTCATATATTACACGTAAATATGATGAATGATACTAACAAACAAAAATAATTACATATTAAGAACTTTATTTTTGTATTAGTAATTATAATTGTTATAATTATGTACATTTCAAAACAAATTGACCTTTATTTTTATAGACTTCCTAAACTTTATTTTATAATATGACTGGTAACACTTTACAATAAGGTTTCATTTGTTAATTATATTAGTTACAAGGAACGATTGGTATACAGCACTTATTAATTTAAGTTAATGTTAAGTTTACTAATACATTATGAAAATCAAATGGTGCATCTGTTAACATTAACCGGTGCACTATGAATTAACATGAACATTAATATTTTTATTAAATAACATGAACACAGGTTAATAAATGCTGTAAAGTATATTTTATTGGTCATTCATTGTTTCATTTCAAAATATTTATTGTTAGTTCATGTTAGTTAATGCATTAACAAATGAGATTATTGTAGTGTTACCATCAGTGTTGGGGGTAACGCATTACAAGTAACGCGAGTTACGTAATATTATTACTTTTTTCAAGTAACTAGTAAAGTAACGCATTACTTTTTAATTTACAAGAAAATATCTGAGTTACTTTTTTCCCATTTATTGATGACAGTGCGCTGTGTGAACATGATCTTACTGTAGTTCTAGACTAAATGTGAATGTGTATTAATTCATCTCACTCGCAAAAAACAGATTCAGTATTCATCAAAATGAATTAAAACAGTGAAATACAAACTCAGAATATGACGCAAACCTGCAATAATTAAATATGTTAAACAACACAAATATATCTAATCTCATTTTATTAACCGATGTGTTTGCTGCTGACCTTTGATGATCAGTTCAATCATACTAATAAACAAAAATGACTTTAAATAAACTAACAATTGTGCTTCGTTGTTTTTTGTTTATTGCTGAAGAGTGTTGAATCTTCTCCTGTGTTCTTCTGTACAGACGTGATTTACTCGTCCTTCAGTCTGAGGTTTATTCTTTACACTTTTTGCTGTGAAAGGCTTTACATTTGCTATAAATATAACTTCTTGTATTAAAACAAACAATCAAGCCCTGCTCATATTTAAAAAGTAACGCAAAAGTAATGTAACGCATTACTTACATAAAAAGTAACTAAGTAACGTAATTAGTTACTTTTTTAGGGAGTAACGCAATATTGTAACGCATTACTTTTAAAAGTAACTTTCCCCGACACTGGTTCCCATAGGACTATTTTTCATTAATATATATGCTAAATATTAAATGTAACAATTACATTATAACATTTAACAATTAAATAGAATTGTTAAATAGTTAAATATTACATTTATAAAATGTAGCTATAATTATACATTTCAGTGAAATAAAATAGTTGATATAATGATACTAATTTCAGATTTGCTCTGAAGAAATCGGACTACCTTTTCAGATCTGATATTTGTTCATTGGCATCAAAGAGCTTATTTTCATTCGAGACCAACTTGTCCTGTTAGGAAAGAAACAACGGAACAGTTTGTGCACTTCTATGTACTATTTGTATCATGATGTCAGATAAAACAGCTCTCACCTTCGCTCCCTCGTGCTCCCTTCTCAGTGAATCATACTCGTGGAGGAGCTGCAAAAGAAACAGTGCACCATCACATTGACCTTTCTGGTCAAATATAACAGCATAAGGGAAGTGTAAAGGATTCTGCTCCGCTCACATCCTGTAGCATCTCGTGTTCTTTCTTCATGCGGGCATCTTTCTCATCAACCTCCTTACAGGCGTTCTGCACGGCCTCCTCCAGCTGATGCAGGCGGTTCTTCAGTTTGGTCACAGTGGCGTCTTTCTCACGGCTGCTGTGTTTGGTCTCCTCTAACCGCTGCTGCAGGGCCTGGACTGTGGCGCTGGCCGCGTCATATCGCTCTGGCCATGCAGCCTGGACAACAAACATGCAAACTTCAGGTTAGCATGGTGTTTCAACCACATTTCAACCATGCTTCCAGTCATTCATGATCACTATTATGATTTAAAGTTATTTTAAAGAGATTTCTGATGTTACAGGTCAGGTACAATCCTTGAAACGAACACCTTTAAACAATGATAAATATTAGTGTACAAATGTCTCCAATATGACAAATAAAGAATATCTCGTAGGGATGCATATTATCGGATCGATATTGGAAACGTACTTTAAATGTACACATCGGCATCGTCCCAATGTGAAAAATGATGCCGATATGTCTTGCCGATAGGAGGAATAGGTTAACTCACATGGGCTAAGGATGTGCTAGCGATTAGATCACGTCAACAGTGTGACTCATTTTTGAAGCAACGTTTAGCCTGAATGATGATTAGATTCACTGCTTTGGATCGCTGGATTTAAACTGAGAATACATGTACAGAATGAAGCGTTTGGTGTGTTCCTGTGGCTCAGTGGTTAGAGCATTGCGTTAGCAGCGCAAAAGGTTGTGGGTTCAATTCCCAGGGAACACACATACTGATAAAAAAACAAAAACAATGCACTGTGAGTCGCTTTGGATAAAAGCGTCTGCTAAATGCATAAATGTGATAGAGTAAATATATAATATATTTTATTATTACAAATGATTATGTTATAAAATATCAAAATATGAGATACTATATCATAATTATGACAAAAAATGTATAATTGTGATGGTAATAAATAATTATGACATCAGAAAGATAGATAAAAGAGGCAGACTATGATGTAACAATATGGAAATATGAGATCTTAAGTCATAATTATGACAAACAAGTTATATATAAAATTGACATCAAAAATTGCAACTACGACTAAAAAGTAGAAAATTATGAGATAAAAAGTTATTATGAAAGTAAAAATTTAGTAAGTATAATATAATTATGAGATAAAAAGTCATAATTATGTTATAAAAAGACATTTGAACGTCCGATCTAACCGATCTTGATATTCTTCATAATAATTACCAAATAGCTGTTGAGCTAGAGGTTGTTATGACGTTCTAAGTGGTTCCTAGGGTGTTTGTAGGGTATTCTGGGCGGTTGCTAGGTCATTGCTATACAGTTGCTAGGAAGTTGTATGTAAACTTTACACAGTAAACATTCCGGATAGCTTTGAGATGTGAAGTTAAATGTTTAAATGTTTCAGTGAAACAACCCATTTAAAGTGCTTGTATATAATTTAAACAATTTTTCTGACTACAAGCACAATTGCCACGTCCACATTCGAGTCTCTCGTACACAAGCCACTCATGTATTTCCTGTTTTAGATGGAGGCGGAGACTCATACCAGCTGTCTCTCCAAGAGGTGGTTCTTGATCTCCAGCTCTCGGATGCGTGTGCTCGCCTCCGTTAACGCTCGTTCCAGGTGCTGACATCTGCCAAACGATGATCAAAGACACAATCAGTCAGAGTTCATCGATGACAGAGTGTTTATGGTGTGTTAAACACCAGACACCAGATGTCACTGTGCTGATACAAACAACAGGCTGAAGACAAAGTCATATATATTTCAATATACCACATTAGATCAACTGGCTATTAGTAAGCTGTAGTGGTGTAACTATACACTCGCGATTTGGTTCTATACGTGATGATACGCTAAAATGTTAAAATGGAGTTACATTTTTTTTATTACTTCGATATAGTTAATAAAAAGTACAGTTCATTAAGCAGAATATAAATATTCTTGACTGAATGTTAAAAACACAACTGATAAAAACGTAACCCACGCGACTGCAGTCTTGTTTGTAAGAAACAAATTTATCATTAAGACATTATTTAGACTAAAATGTGTTCCTGTGTGGCTCAGTGGTAGAGCATTGCGTCAGCTGCGCAAAAGCATCTGTTAAATGCATAAATGTAAAAGAAGAGTCCTCTATCCACAATTGCTTTCTCCAGTGGCGTCTTGTTTGAATCAGGTGAGAAATATACACAGATAAACCACTGTTTACAAGTGAAAACAGTTCAAAACAGTTCTAAACAAATGTGTGGGTGGATGTTGATGTGAGAGGACAACAGGAGATGGACTTATTCACTGGAGGAAGCAATGTTATGGATTATGAACTCGTATTTGGCCAGAAGAGTCCCTTTTAAGACTAAATGTCTTCTTGATGCACTTGTTTCTTACAAACACGCAGCTTTTTACTTCAAAAATGTTAATTGATGGAGTGGTGTGGATTATTGTGATGTTTTTATCAGCTGTTTGGACTCTCATTCTGACGGCACCCATTCACTGCAGAGGATCCATTGGTGAGCATGTGCTGAAATGCGAAATTTCTCAGAATCTGTTCTCATGAAACTCATCTACATCTTGGATGGATTTATTGTAACAATATATAGTTTTTTTCTTATTAAATGTAATTATGTAATCTGAAACACTGGTGGAACAATATGAATTCATCCTATGTATTGTGTCTCACCTCTCAATCAAGATTTGGTTGCTTTTCTCCACGTCAGGAGGCAAATTCCCCAGATCTAGCTTCTCCTTCAAGGCACTGATCTCAGCCTCATAGTACGCTCTGAGGTCAGCTATGTGACGGGAATGTTTCTCTCTCAGGTTTTGTCTCAATCTAGAAAGATTAGACAAACCGTAAGTTAGTGTGGCAGCACTAGAACATCAGATATGTGGATATACCAAATAACATTGGATCGGTTCAGTAAAGCACTAAAATATAAATCAGCATCTTCAGCTACACAGTTCAAAAGTTTCTTCAACTAACCAAGGCTGAATTTATTTGATCAAAAATACAGTGAAAACTGTAATATTGTGAAATACTGATACAATTTAAAAAAAAATGTTATTTATTTGGATATATTTTAAAATGTAATTTATTCTTGTCATCAAAGCTGCATTTTTGCATCATTACTCCAGTCTTCAGAAATCATAATAATATACTGATTTGTTGCTCAAGAAACATTGCTATTATTAGTAATGCTGAAAACCGTTGTGCTCCTTTATATTTTTATGGAAACAGTAATACAGTCACTACCTAGTTAAGTACTTAGTAGTAGCCATTGTAAATGTACTTACCATGTTAATAAGTTATGAAACAGACTGTAATTACAGTTTGTAATTATATAGATATAATAGGCAGCTACTGTAACATATGATACAGACCGAGTCTGTTACACAGATACTTATGCAACCAAAAGATTGTTACATATGTGTAGCAGATTTTATACAACGTAGTTATAAATGTAAGTACACAGACTTAAGCTACTTAAAGTGTATCAAGATTGTACTTAAGTGTACTTCATGTGTATCTATACTGTATACCTTAGTTTGATTTAACCCACCAGTACACAGCTTAAATACATGTAATACCTTTCTAATTACATTAAAATTACAGAATATTACACAGGCATAAGCTACTTAAAATAAAGTGTATCAAGATTGTACTTAAGTGTAGCTGTGTAACAGACTGTGGGAGCATCAGTTATTATATCTATATAATTACAAACTGTAATTACAGGCTGTTACATAACTTAGTTACATGGTAAGTACATTTTATTTCACGCAAGTACAACGACTACTAATATGTTCTTAATTAGGTAATTACTCTGTATTATGACACCTTAAAATAAAGTGTTACCATACATTTAATCATTTAGCAGATGCTTTTATCCAAAGCGACGTACAAATGAGGAGAATAATAGAAGCAATCAGACCATTGAGAGAGCAACAGTGTACAAGTGCCATGACAAGTCTGTTAGTCTAGCACTGTACACGTAGCTAGGTTTTTATTTTATAGTAGAATAGAATAGAATAGAATAGATAAGTGTTAGTATTAGTTGGTAAGGTGCTGGTGAAAAAGATGTCTTTAGTTGTTTTTTGAAAATGGCTAAAGACTCCTAAATGCTAAAGATTTCTTTTCAGGATTCTTTGATGAACAAAGTTCAAAAGAACAGCGTTTATTGGAAACAGAAAACTTGTAGTTATAAATGTGTTTACTGTCATTTTTTATCAGTTTAATGCATCCTTGAAGAATAATTTCTTGCATTAATTTCGTTTAAAAATATAATTTTGAATGGTGGTGTTAGACACTGTTTGTCTAAAGACAGTGAGGAAGTTAAAAGGCAATAATGCAATTTTGCATTAATTATTTTAAAGTATTTTTTATAGTGATACTCCACTTTTTCCCATCTTTTTCTACTTCCAAAAACATCTGATGTATCCTTCCCATAAAGGCCATATGGGAAGGGAAAATAATAATGATCAACAGTTTTTGATCGTTATGCATTTTTGGTGTCAGGGTTTTTTAATGCATCACAAACTTTGTAAGTTCAAAAGAACAGCATTAACTGAAAATAAAATCGTGAGTAACATTATAAGTCTCTTTTGATCAGTTTAATGCAGCCTTGCTGAAAAAAGTATGAATTTCTAATAAAAAAGAGAGAGAAGGGAAAAAATAATGACTAGTTTGTTTGATTGGTATGCATTTTTTGTGACCAAGCTTTTCAAAATAATGTTTGACTTTACTGTGCTGTAAATGTGATTTCATGTTAACTTTAGTGGGATTTTCACGACTCTTACAGCGAGAGAACAACCGGGTCCTCCAGCGAGGTCGTCTGCTCCAGTTTCCCACTGCCCGTCTCTGGGCTGCTTCTGTTGGGCTTGTACATCTCCCGAGCAGACGGTCCTCTGGGCTGTACGGTGACCGTGGCAGTGTGGCTGCCCTCATCCTCACTGATGGCCTGGCTTGCTCTCATCGCCGCCGGGGAGGGAGACGTCCGGTCGGGCGCCTGCTGTGCAGACAGACTGCTGGCGTTTGACATGCAGTCGGTGTCACTGTGGCTGCGCAGGGCCATGGAGTCGGGACTGTGGACCTGCGCAGACGGACTGCTGAAGTGGGAAGGCGACGTGAAGCCTGACGTGCGATCCGAGTGCTTCACATGCACCGTGGAGTCCAGAGTCAACACCTGGGTGAGGGAGAAACAGGTGAGACGCTCTGCTCCTTAATTAATGCTTGTGTTAATTGGCTCTGCTCTGACCTGAGGAGACAAGGTGGATGAGTTGATTA
>QVTF01007972.1:140000-167937 GCA_003573665.1 Oxygymnocypris stewartii
AATATTTAGTTTAAATAAACATATTTTATTTTACTGTGAAACATTATTTCAAAATTAATATTTATTATTTTTTACATTTATATATTTACCTTGTAGATTGTAATAATCATTATAATAAAAATAATTATTATTATTATTTTATAGTCATATATAATTACATTTTAAAAAAGCACACAAATTGTGCTACAAACATTTACAACAAACCTGGCGCTCTTTAGTTTTTTACAACTGCATTTTACATTTCAATCACCATGTTTATCAACATAATAATAATAAAAATATTTGTATTATAAATATTTGTAATTACAGGAGCACATATATATATTTATTTCCCCAAATCATGCAGTCTTAAAGGCACAGTTCACTCAAAGATTTTCATAATTTACTCACCCTCAAGTTGTTCCAGTATGAATTTTTTCTAGTTGAATGCAAAAGAGGTTATTTTGAAGAATGTGTGTAACCAAACGGTAGCTGGTACCCATTGACTTCCATAGTATGGGGGGGGGGGGGGAAGAAAAGAACTATGGAAGTCGATGGCTACCATCGTCTGTTTGGTTACCAACATCCCTCATAATATCTTTTTATGTGTTCAGCAGAAGATAGAAATAATACAGGTTTGTAACAACTTTACGGATTTTCATTTTTGGGTGAACTATCCGTTTATAATCAAGCCAAACGCACAGCGTAAGTTTCAAGCTTTAAAGTTGTTGTTGTGGATTTAAAGCAGCTTATTTACAGCCTCTTTGCGAAGAAAAAATGCACTAAAGACATCACATGATAAACAGACCTTATTTTGTTCGTAATGTTGCATGCTGGTGTGGTGGAGGGTCTGCTTTCCCCTTCTGTGGCCTGAAGGAAGCCCTCGGGGTGGGACGCGGAGCGCTCCTCTTCCAGGAGACCCGATACAGTGTCCTCAGAGGAGACGATGGATGCCTCGCTCTCCTTCCCGCCGTTGGCACTGATCTGGTCGTGGCTCAAGGCCACAGAGCTGGACACGTCCTCAGAGATGCTGTCATCTGTGGACATGCTTACACAGCCGTGGACAGAGACCGCGTGCGAGTGCTGTTTAAAATAATGAAGAATAATGAACAGGATCTACATCAATCAAACCAACAAATATTTCATAAAAGTAAACACTTATCCAAAGCTAGAGCTCAAACCTGCATCATTACAAATACCAACCCAGATCTTTAACAAATAAGCCACCTATCCAAAAAAATTATAAGTCAATATTTATTTACCTACGCATATGTTTAAGCTCATATTAAATTAATAATTTCAAAAGAAAAAAAACTTATGGGTAATGTTTAAAAATACTTGAAATTGTAACTATTGTTTCAAAAATATTTGAAGCTAAAGTCATGATGTTGAGAAAACATTTATGTTATCCTTTGTGAAAACGAAATATATTTCTGCATATTCTTAAAAAGAGAACTTATTACAGAAATAATATACTTTTTTAAAATACTTAAGTTAAATTTGTTACATGAAAATGTGTTATAGTTTAAATTGATCTTAAATGCAACTAGTTTACTTTAGAAAACTTAGGTAGGACTTAAGTACATCTTTATGGCCCGGTTTCACAGACAGAGCTTAGACTAAGTCAGGATTAGGCCATAGTTTAATTAAGACATTTAAGTCATTTTTATAAACATGCTTAGAAAAAAACATTACTGGTGTTCATCTTAAGACAAAATAAAGGCACCGACATGTTTTAAGATCAATCCGTGCAAGTTTATTTCAGTTGAAACCGCTCAGACTTACATTTTAGTCTAGGACTAGGCTTAAACCTTGTCTGTGAAAACCGGGGTATATATAATTTTATAATTGCTAATATTGTCTTTGAAATATGGTTAAAATGTACTGCCGAATGCTGCAAGTATTTGTTGTAATCTGAAATTAGTAATTTTTCATGTCATTTTTAAACTTGTCATATATGTAAATATATTCGTAATTACACATTTGTAATAATTAAGTTGGAATTTAGTTCATTAAATGTAAGAAACTACAATACAAATTATAATCAACTACATTGCATGATAGTCAACACATCACAATGACTTAAAAGGTAAAACATTAATTTGACATTATTACAAAGTGTGCTTAAGTGTGTTCAGAAACAGTCATTAGTGCCTCTCTTTAAATCCACTTAAGTGGCCTTTTATTTCATTAATATTATATTATCTGCAAGTACAGTTTTTAGAAATATACTCAAGATTTGAAGTACACTACAAGTGCACATTCACTACAATTAAGCACACTTCTTTTCACAAGAGGTTTGCTTACTAATCATTTCACATTAATACAATAACAGTCCAGATACCTAATAGAAGCAGGAGATGAAATCTACAGAACCAGGAGTTTGAGATACATTAAACTGATGTTATAAAGGCTAATTATCAAAACTTCAACTAAGAAAAGACAATGAAAGCACTGTATTTTAAATGACCAGCGAAAGGCATAAACAAAGACCCAGCTGACAGACTGTCAGGACTTCATGGGCACATCTGGTAAATACATAGTTTACATGCAGTCACACAACAGATATATTCACACAACAGTCATTCATTGTTATGAGCTGGGAAGGAGAATAACAGTAACGTTAAGTTATCAGAGCCGATAAAGCCAGAAGCGCTCACATTTACTCGTCAGATCAGTACACAACACACAGCTAATCTGGCAAGCTACAACCCCAGCCAGTGGTGTGTTTTATCGCATAGTTACGCGAATAGATGTCAAGCAGGCTCATAGATGTGGACATGCAGCAAAACACAGACTCGCTATGGCGCTTCCTGTTCGCGCGCACGCGCACGCACGCACACACACAGCACGCATCACCTCTGCAGCTGCATCCCATCGCTCCAAACACATTTACCATGACATTAGCCCCCCAAGTACCGTGTCACTTACCTGTAACTTTTTATCATCACTTGTTCTCCCATTTTGACATTTCCTCATGCGCCGCGCGCACTCTCTCTTTCTCCTCATCTGTCACTGACTGCTTCTCGCTCACCTTCCAACGTTCCAACGACGACACACTGCGCCGCGAGACGCCATTGGTTGAAGGAGTTCGAAAGGCGTCACTTGATTGGCTAGCACAAATAGTGACGTCACTTTTGGCTCTGTGATTGGCTCCTTTGCAGGATTCTGTGCATTTTAAGGGCACAACAGAGGTTCTGATTGGTTCTCTTTTGTGTAACCCGGCCGCTATCGGCTGGTGTGCTCCGACGAAACACTTTGGAAAAATAAAACAAATAATAATAATAATAACAATAATTAAGGGAAATGCTTATGTTGTATTTCAGTCAATAATAAACAAATACATAATGAATTTTCTTTAAAGAAAATTGAGCTTTTGTAGAACACATTTTATTATTTTATATTTTTTACCCAAGATTTCATGAACAATGTAAATAATTAAATGAATAAACAATATTGCAATATTATATTTTTGCATTATTTTCTTTTGTAAAATAACTGCATTATTGCAGTCATGAAAATCACTTTTTGAGAATAATTCGAATTAAAAAAACAATGCAGAAATTTCCTATGAAATAAAATATAATTGTATATAATTTTAAGACTTTTTAAATGTATTCTTATTTTTAATTTCGATTATTTCACTTGGGGTAAAAACAGAATTCACAGTAATAAATAAAAATAATTTACAAAAGTCAATTTTCAATTATAAACTATATTATGGCATTATTTTAAAACATGCTAAGGTATTATTACACAGTATAGCCTTAAATAATTAACCCGGTGACCATTGTTTCTTAATAAATATTGTTTCTTCTTCAAAAGTTTAGGAATCTTTTTCCTTTAGTATGTATTTTATTCTGGGCACTCATCAAACCAGATTCAGTTTTATTCTACTAATATTGTAGTAAGTCTGATTTTTGGTGGAATATATTCTCACTGTGGTAATGTATGAAAGATTAGCAATATTGTAAAACAATAAACAAAAGTGTTTCATACACAATGAATGTCATTTATTGACAGATATACAAAATTCAAAAGAGTGACCTGTTTTGTCTTTACATGAAAATACATTGTATTACACAAGGTAATAAATACAAATAAAGACGAAAGTAATGGCATCACTAGAATACTTTCAGTATCTCCCCAATGAAAAGAAACCTCACCGATCCATTACAGCGTCCAAAGAAAAAACACTTGACCTTCTCCTAAAAGCACAAACCTAGTCTAACCTATAAAAGCCATGCAGGTTCTACTGTGGGACCGTTCATCCGTTTGCATGCATTTTTCTTAAAGATACTATGTGGTCAAAGAAAATGAAATGTATAAAAAAAACTCAAATGGCAACAGTTCCGGATCTCTTGCATTTATAAATCAGAAGATATATTCTCTGAATGGTGCCTTATTCCCTCCAAACCGCAATGAAAAGCGCAACTGGTAACATAGATCTCCGTGTTTTGATTGTTTATCCTCTCACAGGAAAGGCATGCATGACCCCGTGTGACAGTTCTTTCAGCCGTATGAGAGAACGCTAGGATCTGGCGTTTCTCTCTGTCTCTGCCAGACACTCTCGAACAAGCCCTCTGGCATGAATGATACCTACAACACACAAAACCATGCAAATCACTGTCCAAGACGCATTGAGTTTAGCATGAGTGCATCTGACTTGAAGTAGATGTATATATTTAGTCTTTGATCATGTCCACTAACCTCGTTTAAGTCGCTCCATGGCACTTTTACTCCCTGCATATGTAGGCCGTATCTCTTTCCCCAGCTCTTCAATGATGGCGAGGAGTTCAGCATATTTACTCTGAGGTACTTGGTTCCCGTTTGGACCCTAAACATGAAAAAATATATAATATTCTATTACTATTTAGTTTCTGTTAGGATATAATGAGTTTTAAAGTATCTCATTTAAAGTATCATTTATTTTTTTCATTTTACATTTTAATGGTTTTGTTTTTATATTTATTCATATCTATAGTTTTAGTTTTTTAATTATATCAAGTTGACAAGTTCATTAATACTTTATTTCCTGTTTTCATTTTAATTTCAAAATGTTATTAATTTTATTTTTGTCAATTTTATTAGTTTGTGTTTTAATATGTCTGTCATTTTTATTTTATTTTTCGTTATTTCAGTACATCAAGTTTGTTATTTTATTTTAGTAAATCATCTAAATTAATACGGTTTTCTTAACCATTTTAATTAGGTTTTGCTTTTAATGTTTTCCGTTTTTATTTTCATTTTTAAATTAATTGTTTCTGTCATTTTTATTAGTCTTTAAATTTGTCTACATAGTTTTTGTTTTAGTTATTTTTGTGAATCAAATTTAAACCAAATAAATATAGTTTTTATTAATATTTGGAAGAACCAGTGATTTGGAACAGTTTTGGTAATTTTGTTTGTTTTAGTGTTTTCAGTTTTTACTTTAATTTTTGCAACATTATTTTGTAAAATTTTATTTTTGATACATCTACAGTTTTTATGTTTTTGTTATTTTAGTACATCAAGTTAACCTGAATCAAAACGAGATGTTGCCTTGGCAACAAGCTGAAATAAAATATTGTATTTGTAAGTGTTAGTTAACTATAATAACGAAGCATACCTGTGGGAAGCCCAACGAAGGCGGCCCGAAGTCATTTAGAAAGGGCTTGTATGTCTGTATTGTTGCCATTGAAGATGGAGAGGGAATGTTTCCTGTTAAAGCAACAATACACATCCTTAACTGTATGATACAACATCTTATGATACAAATACATTTCAAGACTGACGTGCATTTGTGCAACTTATCTTTCGTCTCAAAGCCTGTTACCCTTGTGACAACTAGCCCCGGCCTTCGCTCGATGTAATAGCACCCTCCGCCACAAGGTGTCCCCAAAGAGCAATAAAACAGCACGTCTGAATCCGATCAATCAACAGCCCAAGAGACAATCATGGAGGAAACGGCACGGGCTTGATCTTAGCCGCTAAAAGGATTCATTTTTATCCCAATCTAGCGGCCTCCACGCAAACCCACCCGGCCACGACGCGACGCGGACCCTTCTGGAAGAACCCAAACACGTACCTCACGCCGATATTTAGCCCTAGCGAAGGCGAGGAATGCGTTTTTTTCACTAGTAATAATGGCGGATGTGAAGGATCTGACCCTGTAGCGATCAGACTGGACTAAAACTACACGGCTTTTCCCCAGGTATTCTTTCTCACGCCAATTCTTACATTCGACCAAATACACTCAAGACCAAGAGTTTTCCGCGCTTTTTCGGCATACCTTGGTTCCCAGAAGTTCCCGGAAGGTGTTGATGGAGACTGGGTTTGTAAGACATACCTGAAGAGATAATAAATGAGAGAAATAAAATTGTCCCTAAAATCAGCGGAGCGTCCGTCTCAGACACTTTTTGTTTACAGCGGAGCAGCACCGGCAAACATGGCCGCGTCACTCCTCATGACACCCACACCGCTGTCCATCATCATCACCACAAAGAACTCGCACAATTAACACATAATTCAGGAAAAAAGAACCGTCATCGGTGACAGCTGGAGAAGTTACAAAACCACTCATTTTACAAAATACGGCTCGTTATCACGAAGATTTAACCCTTTTGAATAGGTTTTAATTGTAAGATTTTTTTCCAGTTTTAATAAAAATACAACTTTCCTTTAAAAAAAATGAGCGAAAAATGACAATTATTTTTTTTGCAAAGAAATATGATCCTAGATTAAAGTAAATATGTTCCCCTGAGATCAAACATTTGCCATTTTAGAACCAAATGTGACCCTCTCTGTGAAAACCCAGCTAAAGTCATTTTTTTGTGATTTGCTGTTTTCTACAAAATAATCATAATTCATAGGGTAAAGAACATTCTTTGAAAATGTAACCTTTATATCTTTAATATTGACTGAGTAAGGTCATGTCAAAGTTTGAAATGATAGTGAAATTAATGGTAGAAATCAAACTTTGATGCTCGTTTTGAGACTTTAGCCTGGATTTCACAGAGAGGGTCACAAATACTTAAATCAAGCGGGATGAACAGATTCCAAAATTATTTAGTTGAGAACAATCTTTAATTAGAATTAAAGTGGATTATTATTTTAAAGCTTTTTACATTATGTATACTGAAATAAATGTTATTTTACATGCTCGTCTGGCTTTTAGAAATACATACCTTTTCTTTTGAAATGCACCAAATACTGAAAATAAAAGCTTTAAAGTTTACCTACTAGTTTCCTTCTCGCTCATTCCTTACCACGCTGAAAAATAAAGTTAAATACACATGAATGCAAAAAAGTGGTTCCCCTAAAGTAAAGACATTTTCAAATCGAGGTAATCCACAAGATTTATTGGTCATCTGCAAGAGATAGAGATCTTGCAGTCAGTTAAAGTTTTCCATAGATTCTTTGTACAACAAATCCATCAGTAGTGCAACTCGTGCAAGGATGAATGACATTGTCTTTAGAGTGCTGCGACATCTACAATTCAGCAAAAACATGACATTTCAGATATGCAACGATACATCGAGATATAGTAGAGACCGAGCCCGTATCAAACTCATACATTTACAGCAGAAATGAGGTTTTTGTCCCCAATAACACGAGTGATGGCAAATCATTAAAAGCAAGAAATAGAAAAACTGAGCAAAAGCACTGGATGCTGTGGCCTTCTATCGAGGACATTCCAGTTTACAATCACACGCGAACTGAAACGCTGGAAAGCAGTGAAAATCTGCTGACCCGCTTCCGTAAACTAAACTAAATCCAAAGGGTTCGTCAAACCATGCAACGTCTCTGATCCAGTCTTTAGGGTTGGGTTTGCACTGCATGTTCCTGCTTTCAAATCAGGGACTGTATTAAGTGGTAAACAAGCAGCGTCATGCCCAAGACACGCTGCGTCAGAAAGCTGAAGGTGGAGGTGAGACGAGAAAAAGACTAGATTGTGAGTAACCCCTGAGCGCTGTCCTGTGTACATAGTAGTGTGTGTGTGACTTCATAAAGTCACGCATGTCGATGGAAAGCACAGGCCATGATTTAGCAGACTGGAGGTTGTGAAAAGGAAACGGCCTGACCAAGTATCATCCAGTTTCGCCCCTCTCAGTGCGGTTTTCTGATGCGCAGAGCTGATTCTGTAGCTCCTTTGGCAACTAGTCCTCTTTGGACATGAACCCTGAAATATTAAATACGACACAAGCACGGTCTTCCTCGCTGCGTGCCGGAAGAGGAAGGGTGGCTGGCTGGCTTACGATGCCACATCTGCCCTAAAGTGTTTGTGTCACGCTATGTGTTGACTGTGTGGCTGATGCTCTGCGGATGGAGTTGCTGCCACATTTGCTGCTGCTGCACGGCCAGCTGCTGAGACTGATCCGATGACGACAGGATGTTGATCAGCGGCGACACGCAGTTGGCAGGAATGATCAGACCTGAGAAGAAAAAAGACAAATCGAACTTTTTTTAGGGGCCTATGAAATCTGTTTTATTTTCCCCCATGTTCTGCTTTATTTCCCCCCCCACAAATAAATATATATTTTTATATATATATATATATATATATATATATATATATATATATACACACACACACACACACACACACACACACGAGCATCATCACTGTCGGTCACGCGACTGTTCCCCTCTCGGGCTTGAACTGATGGTAAGGATATTATTAACTGTTCTTTCATTTTTAAAGCTGAAGCTCGCGATTAAAGAAAGGGGCGTTACATTTCCGACGCGGCTTGTGGAGTCTGTCCAATCACAATGCACTGTGCCAGATGGCCAATCAGAGCAGACTGTTTGTAGGAAGGATGGACTTTGTAGAAAATGAAGTGTTTGAGAGAGGCGGGGCATAGAGGAACTACAATAATGTACAGTATTTGAAAAATGTGTTTTGAACATTAAAGCATGTCAACATTCTGTTAAACCAAATACACAAATTAATTATCTTTAAAAAAAGCACCATATGACACTTCAGTAAGCAATAACCATCTTTAAGCAATTTAAATTATGAGTCTTCTACA
The DNA here is from genome assembly GCA_003573665.1 of Oxygymnocypris stewartii. Classification (NCBI taxonomy): domain Eukaryota; kingdom Metazoa; phylum Chordata; class Actinopteri; order Cypriniformes; family Cyprinidae; genus Oxygymnocypris; species Oxygymnocypris stewartii. The sequence goes on from QVTF01007972.1 coordinate 148,991, forward strand.
ATAACTGTAAATTGTTTAATAAAAGATACATTTTTAGTGTTTTATTTTGTATGAAATTACGTTTTTATTTTTCCCCAAGTTATGTATTTTTTTTATTTTTCTGGATTCCATTTTAAATAGTTTAATAATTACATTTTAATGATCAGAAAGCATGTCTACTCAATTGAAACAATTTATTAATTGTTTTACATTAAAAGGGACCTAGTTTCCTTTCTGGGACCTAGACCCAGAAATTCTGTTGTTTTATTTTTAAAACAAATTTATAAAGAGGTAATCAAATGAAGGTATAGCACATTAAATCAATTAATCTCTTAATTTAAAAGTGAAAAAAAATATTTTTGGCAAATAGTGCTGCACAACAGAGGTTTACAGTTAAAATTACAACATGGGAGTAGTTAGAAGTACACTACTGTACAATAATAATGCATTTGTATCCGTTTGACAACCTACCCACAATTCTCTGCCCGTCCTCTGTTCTCAAACGTACAATCTGCATCTTCACATTGCTTCCGCTGACTGAGGCCAGCACGCCCTCCACTTTGGTCCACACACTGAGGACAGAGCCACAGAGGACATAGTATGTCCTGCACCGCAGCCCGATCTCACACTGTAGCCCCACCGACACTTTCTTACAGTTCCCTCGCCTGTCAAAAAGAGTGTTCAACATTTTCAGACTTCACAAATCAAAAGTGAAACTGCATGTTTGTTTCTATTTGCACTTATGAAACGACTTGAAAGAAGCACCAACCAGTACGCATGCGAGCAGACGTTAGCAGAGGAGTTGTACTGATCAATCCAGTGCTGCTTGGCATCATCAGAGAGGACCTATTTTGAGATGAGAAGGTTTAGAGACTGTACGGAGCTGAGGAAATGACATGAAACAGTCAGCAGGATGCCAAAAGAGGCTAAAATTAACATACACCAAGCACCAACTGAGAAAGCACATTTTTGATTTAGGATGTGAACTTAAGTTATGTGGGTTATTTAAGTCTGCATGATAATATAACCCTCTTTATAGCGATGCAGAAGTTTTCAGAACATTAGACATGCAGCTGGGAAGCCTGAAACTCATGTGATGAACAATGCTGGTGTTAAACATTTGAAGATCAAATTTAAGATGTTGTGACCATGACTGTCTGTAAGTAGCCCAATGTGCTGCTTTAAACAGCAGATGTCTCAATCTCAAACCAACTGATATAAAAAGCATGCTTTGATTTTGGGATATTTTTAAGGTGCCGTTTCACCTTGAGTCTAGCTAGAACAAGCTGTTTCACGTGACAATAATTAGGGTGTGACCATGTGTCCTCTTTTTCCCAGTCATGTCCTGGCCAAGATTTCTATTTTTAGCTTTGTTTTCTTACTGACGTACCTTCAACAGTCGTCACACATCGTGTGTGTGTGTGCATATTTGCATAAGTTTGATATTCTCTGTACATCCTGCGTCCTTGCATTCCATGCTTGGTCAATAATGAACAACGACTGAACCCTACTGGTCAACCTACTTTGATCATATTAGCTTTAACAAGTATGAAAACAACATGAAACCTAAGCCTAAACATGGACATTTCAGGCAATTTAGAAATCTTGGCCACAGCATATCTAGGTAAAACTACGGTCACCCTATAATAACCAGTGAGATTTGTTGACAAAATGATCTGAACTAATGGAAAATACATACAGCTGACAAAAAAAAAAAAGGCTCATAGATGGTACAATTATAATTTGACCCCAATGATGAACCATAAACAAAAATGCAATTAACCTACAGTAATTGAATACCTTTTTACTTCTCTTTTTGATGTCCACATAGGTCTCCAGTTTAACTTGTTTTCCTATATTTGGTCTGCACACCATAAAGAGTCTCTTTCTGGGATTGACCTCTTTTATCAGGATGGCAATTTTCTTGTTATTCCGCACCTTAAGATGAAACCGAATACTGTTAGGTTTAGTATTTCAGTGAATTTAAAGTGGGGTGCATAAAGGGGAACTAAAAGCTTGTTCACCTGTACATAAAAGCCATCATCCGGTCCGTTCTGGTCCGCCCAGACGTGGGTGGCATCCTCCCATGACATGCCCCGCTCCACGCTCACCTGAAGACAGAAACCATTTTTGCCCATTAGCCAATTATGACATACATAAACAATAATAATTGCATCATAATGATGCTTATAAACACGGACACCTATTTTACATACTGTATAGAGCTCCACATGCCCGGAGGTGGAATATCCTGGCGTCAAGAATTTCTTTGCATCAACTTTCTTCACTTTCTCATCTCCAGAGCCCAAATCTGCAAAAAAAAAACATACATTTAAACCAAAAAGTGAACAAAATGAGCTCGAAAAAGGTTCTCACTACATTAAAATGCTGGCTAAATGAGCTTCAGGCAAAAAAAGTGAAACACTTTGGTTGAATTTGAGGTTCTCTCAAAAACTAGTTCATTAAGCCTTCGCCTAGAGATCCAAATAGTAATTAAACAGCTCAAATTATCTTGGTTGACAAATTTGTATCGGAGTTTTGTGGCCAATAGCCCATGATTTGTTTCAATAGAACTTCCAAACTGAGGTCTTTATAACATGTAAGACTTCAGTCATGTTTAAACACTTTCTTACCTAAAATCCCCATATCGTATCTCCCACTCTTTTTGGCATTCTGAATGACAGCGCTCAAAGTGTCCGAGAAATACTGAAAGAGAGCATTCTGTTGATTGACCTCCATACCAAGAATCCGGTTCAAGAACTTCCCGATGTTGTTGTAATCTATGAAAAATTAAATAAAAGTTATGTGGCATGAGAAAATGAAAACTTGAAAAATAGCAAATTTTCAACTACAAGTTTAAAATACTTCATATGTTTTATTCAATATTTTCATGTTAAGAAATTTTGAACTAATACATAAATACATGCGATTTTGCTCATACAACAGCAATTTGTTTATAATGTATTGAGCCAATAATACAAGTTAAATCTGTATAATGAATGAATGTCTATTTAGTCTTTGTGACAGGGCAGCCATTCATCACCTTGATCACATTAAGCCAGCAAGTGATTCTAGTTTTTCTGAACTCTTCAAATGATATTTAAACTTAACACTTTCTATGGTTTTAATTTGATCAGACTGAATTTAAGACATTAAAGACTTTTTAAAGACCAGCGGGCGCCCTGAACATTGTGTGAAAAGAAAAACTAGGAATGAAATTGACAGAAAATCGCTCACCTTTGTCCAGTGAGAGAACACCAGATCTGTCCTCCACATTTATCAGCCCCACTCCAATTAAACCATTGCGGATTTCTGAGAATTAAAAAAGAAAATATAATACAAGCCATTAAGTTAAACTTAAGTGGTTTTACAGTGACTGTTTCCTGTTATTAAAACAATCAACTGTACCTTTAAAGAAATTCCCATCAAAGTCAGCAGGTGGAGACACTAAAGGAGAGTCCAGATTGACAATAGACTTCATAACTATTTCCAGAGCATTTCTGCCGTACTGTAGATGAGAAAAAGACATCAGCACACAGCAACAACCACTGTTTCTATTTAACACTGACGGTGTGTGTGTAATCTAATCTTACTTTGTTGTCAAAGTTAAATCGGCTGAGATCCCTCGTCTCTGTGGCCCTTCTGTCTCCGTGCGTTAACGCCCCCTATTAGAGAAAGACAAACACAATTAGGCTCACAAAATTAAAACGGACCCCATTAGCGTGCAACACGTGCATGAGGGACTTACCAGGCTTTCTAGACGTTTGGCAACAATTGAGGCGAATCGTTGCTCTCCAGCGAGTTCAGAGATGAGGAACACATAATCAGGTGCTGTGACCTGGTTGGATCGGTGTGTTCGACCTGTTTGCAAATAATAATATTATCCACATACAAAAACATAATATTAATAATGAATTCATAAAAGATAAATACTATGTACCCACCAAACTGCTGAATAGCTCTGTCAGCACTCCAGGGCAGCTCTAATGTCATGTGAACCCTCCTCCTCTGGTTCTTCACTCTGCGGTCGGCTTGAAGTGAAATACCAGAGCTAGCAGCCTCTGAGATAATAGCGATGTTCTACCAAGGTGAACATAGAGATATTTAAATGCGGTTCACAATATTAAAACATTGCATAGATGTGGGTAAAACCAAAGCAGCATACCTTATCACCATCCATGAACCTCTGCTTCTCTGTGAGGTTTAAGATTTCGACTGGAACGTCAAGTTCTGATCGAGACTCGTAGGAAATGCTGCCATCATCATTGCTGACTACCCTGCCTTTGCGACCAGTCATCTGCATTGCATAAGACACACATTTAAAACGACATGCATTGTTTTAAATACGGTGCACACCAAATAACTGGTGGCCCTAAAAAAAAGTCTCAATGAAAATACGAACCTCAGCGACATTATCAGGGCCTCCCAGCTCATCGATGAGTTCGTCAAGCGTGTTAGGAGGCAGATCCTGTGCCAGCTGTTCCAGTTTCTCCAGCAGGTCCCTCTTCATCCGCTGGGCGTCTTCAACAGCATCCTGACTGGTCATACAGCTGCTCTCCTCTGGCACACTTTTGGCTTAAGAATAATATTTAGTGTGATTAATGGTATTTACATACACAGGAAAATGATACTGGTATCAATTTTATATGGTGCAAAAAGATATGTGAAAAGTTATTTCATTACTTCTGAACTTTTGCAAGTGTATTAAAGTTCTTCAGTCAGGAAGAGAGAGTTATTTTTTTGTGGTGTTTTATTTTATTAACATTAAAGGAATAGTTCACCCATAAATGAAAATTGTCTCATCATTAACTCACCCTCAAGTTGTTTTAAACCTGAATAAGTTCCTTTCGTCTGTTAAACAAGTTATTTTGAAGAATGTGGGAAACCAAACAGTTGCTGGTCCCCAGTGACTTCCATATTTTAGATGTAAACCTAGGGCTCGGCGATATGATATTTTTGGCTGATTTGCGGTATACGGTCTGCATATCTCAGTATTTTGCATTTGGATTAAACAAATAAACAATTAAAGTGAATGTAACATGTAAGCATATTTTGTGGAATTTTTTTTTAGTTTACGAAATAGTTTTCACGAATCGTTTTAGTGTTAGTTTACGAAAATAATCTTGCGTGGATGTTGTGTTTTGTTAGTAAAGGTTTCATTACTGGAGTTGCTTCCTTTGTTCACTATTTCACTACTACATAATGCATCTGATGCGGGAGTCGCTTAGTTTTGTAATGCGAGCCCACACTTTTGAACATTTCACCGCACATGAACAGATATCACACGCACGTCGAGCAAACGACGTCCACATCATTCAGAGACAAAAAATGTCAAGCAGCTGCTTCTAATTTGTCAATAACATTTAAGTATACGGAGATAAAACAACGCAAGTATCGATAACAGTATCGTTTGTCTGGTATTTTCCCAATTACGTACAGGTCCAAAAAAATACCGGTTCTCGGTACCCATCCCTAGCAGTGATTGTCTGATGAAACTCACTGCTCACTGGTTACTTACCTACAGCAATCGTGTTGTTTGAAGGTTTGATGGTGGGGGATGTAAAAGTGGGTCTGGTTGTTCCAAGCCCGGAGGCTAACAAGGCACTTTGAATAGAGTCAGGATCGATGCTCTTTTTCTTCTTCTTGTTCCTCTTGTCTTTGCTCTTTTTAGTGTCTTTTCTGATGAGCCACGGATCTACGTTTCAAACAGTTGTCAGCATTTGAAAATTAATATGGTATCAACATGAAGGTGAATAAATGACACTACTGTCTCCTGTAGAGCTGCTTATTTCTGAACTGGATACATTTGATATCTGATGATGAACTTTGCAACATTGACTCAGTTACTGAACATAAGTGAATCAACGCTGAACTGACCCAAGTTAAATAATGACAGTATTGTCTTCTGTAGAGCTGCAACATTAGCAATGCTATTTTCCTGTTTTTCAATGTCAAGCTGCTTTGAAATAATCTGTTAGGACCTTTTTTGCCCTAAAGTCGTGTGTGGAAATCTACAATAGTGTTTTTACAAAAGGAAAAAAAGAATACATTGATCAGAAGAGAGATAGATGTCAAATTTATCATCAGTCCCTCTCCTCCCTCAGCTGCTGTTTTAGAAACACTCACACAAAGGTATTAACTAGTCTTCTGTAATTTAAAGCCAAGGTAATATAACAATGTGTAGAGTTATAATTTACAATGTTAATGACTTTGCAGCTTCACAGTCTGGGGTCCATTGTATAAAGCACTACTAAATATTGTGGCTTGACTATCTTGGGTGTAATAATTTACAATGTTAATACCGGTGGAAATAAATTGTGACAGTCTGTGAAAAAGGTCCATTGTATAAAGCACTTTATAAAAAAAATGACTAAATTCTCACCATCTTCCTCATCCTCACTGGAATCATCCTTAAAAGGGTTGAAGTCATCTTCATCCTCCTCCCCTGAGCTGACCGACTTGAAGCTGTCATCGCTTTCCACATCTTTGTCCGAATCATCAGAGTTGCTCTCATCTGAGCTGGTGCCAGACAGACCCCCAGATTTACGAGCCTTCTTCACTTGCTTCTTGGTTTCTGGACCTGCAAAAACAAGTCACCCACAGTCATTACTCACCCTCATTTTCAATTTGAGCAACCAGAAGCCCAAGAGTGGTTTTACTTCCTCCAACATCGATGTGCGTTCATAGTTTCAGAGTAGAAACTGCTGCTAAATATAACAAGACATCGCTATTGCGGTTTCCAAGTGCATGCGAATAGTACCTTTTCTCTTTTTGCCCTTCTGCTCAGCGAAGGTCTCTTTAGGTGAAGGCTTTTCCTTCACACTCAGGTCGATGCCTAAAAGACTGAAGAGTTTTTGTCTGTCTGGTGCAGGAAAATGCTTTTCTACCAGGGACTGCAGTACACCCCTTTAAAAGAGTATGCATAGACACTTTATTAAAGTCATCATTGAAAATGACACTTTGTCCATTTTCATCTGTTACAGACTAAAGCATGTATAAAAGGAATTATTTATCTTTAAGAAAGTTAACCTAAAAATTTAAGTCAGGCCATCCAAGATGAGTTTGTTTCTTCACCAGAACAGATTTGGAGAAATTTTGCATTACATCACTTGCTCACCAATGGTACATTTTTCCAAATCTGTTCAGATGAATAAACTAATATAAATCTTGGATGCCCTGAGGGGAGAGAATATTTTTATGTTGGGGCAAAATACTAAAACCACTTCCTGCAAATGTATTACACTCACTTTGCAGTGGAGACAAAGTCATTGAGCTCGCCTCCTCCCTCCTCCAAGGCCTCAAGGGTTCGAGCCTCTCCAGTTGATTGAAGACCAATCACCACACACTACAGAGAAGGTTAGAGATCAGCACAACCAAAATCACTTTAAGTCTTTCTCTCAGAAAGCTTTATTGTTATAAGAAAATGTCCAATCTAACCTTTCCATTTTTAACATCCTCTCTGGCCAGCTGCACCACTCTCCGAACCTTGGAGGCAATGCACAGGTACTTGAAGAACCTCTGGTGGGCGGACCAGAACTGACCCCACATTGACTTTTTCATCCGTTGTTCAGCATCCATCAGGTTGGCAGCTTGCTGGAACTTCTCTCTTGCGCTGACCCACTGCGAGTTTGCAAAATAAATAACGTTACGATAATTTAAAGGATGCAAAGTCACGCATAGCTAAGTGGCAACTGTTCAGTTTTAATTTCAGCATTATACACACCAAGCGAACTGCTTTGTTGTACATCTTGATGTAGTTCTGCGTTAAGGGAACTTCTTCAATTTTAAATGTCACGCCTGTGAAGCTCAGCTGTCGAGCGATGTACATTCCTCTCAGCTTCATATCCATGGCAACAATCTCCATGGCACCAACACCTCTAAAATAAACCAACCAAAACAGGGTTGCATTCAATATTGAGGATGCACGGTTACTAAAATGCAAGGTCATGGACACAAACTCTGGTCTGATCGACTTGCCTTCTCTCAACAGCTTGGATAAAATTGGTAAATTCCTTAAAAGGAGTTCCTTCCCCCCAGATCCCAAGGCGATTCATGTAGGCCATATTGCGGGGTTCGGACGCTCCTACACAAAACCAAACAAAAGACGTATAAATAGCAAAATACAGAAATAAATGCACTGGAAAAAGAAACATGAACGTATCCATGCTGATAGGTGCATTACATCCACCGTCACATACCTGTAGCACTTGCGTACACAACCCGGGCTTTTGGCATCTTATTCTGCAGCTCTAGAACAGCTAACCCAGTCTTTGTGGGCTTGGATGACCCAATAGGGCAAACATTTTTGGCTTTGTGACACTCGTCAAATATGATCTAAGATGCTCAGTCAAGGGAATCAGTCACCATAGTTACAGAGAGCTGAATACAATAACACCACGTCGTTCATTCAATATGCAAAGAAACAATTATTTTGGGTCTAGAGCACACAATGTTCTTTTAGGAATGTCAGAATGATGTACTAGAATTATGGAAATGTTTATGTAATTATGTAACATTATACACATTCGTTTGGTTTCAGTACCCATATAAAAAAAACTAAAATACAATTAAAATATTGGTACTCCTATATCGACAAGTACCAAAAATTAAATTATCAGTATCAGCCGAGTACTGGAAAAAGTGGTATCGGAGCATCCCTAATAGTCATGAACTGTTTTTTTGGGGGGTTTTTCAATCAAAGCCAAAATGTTTTGTTTTTTTTCTAATCGTTTAATTATTCACATTTGTCTAATAGTTAGACACATAAAAAAAAAAGTTGTATATAAACCTTTAAATTGCGTCTTTAATAATAACTTATTTTCATGAGAGATCCAATGACATAATGCACATTAATAATGTTAAATGTCACAAACCTAATTAAGAAAACAGGTCAAATAAACAAATATTGCAGGTTATTTAATGCAGATCAATAGAGTTAAAAGCTGTGGCCATTGAATTGTTTTTCTTATGCAAAATTTAATTTAACAAGCTATTTCATTGACGTCTTTCCAAAGAAGACTTGAACTGAACTGAGTGCAAAAACACCACATTAAAGAGCATCAAAACATTGCCAATTTTATAACAAAATTCATACAATCTCAGACTTCCTTTCTTTTTAACTTGAAAGGATACAACACCATCAAAGTCGTCTCCACACCAGTGTAGTAACTGTTTGAATCTCGTCTTATACTTTCCCCCAGACTGGCTCTCTCCAATCAAGGATGAGTATGTGGCAAAGATCACACCTTTTTTCACACTCCCATTATGTTTCGATGAGATCTTTCCATATTTGAACTGAAAGAGAGAAGTGTAGAAAATGTATTGTCTACTCGAAATACACAAACATCTTGATATGTTAGCTAAGAAGCTCTTAATATACCTTGTTTAGTGAATGGACCTGAATATTTTTTGCTCCGATGTCTCTCAAGTCCCTCTCTGCATCGTATTTCAAGTCATTTGAGACACTAAACCTGTACAGACCGGTGGTTAATAAAAACAAAACATGAATAATGATACAATTACACAACAAAAAGCAGAAGGAGAAAGAAAACAAGTGATTACCAGAGGGACCTTTTCCTGCCAAGAAGATAGTTTTCATATATGAGTCCAGCAATGGTTCTACCCTTTCCAACACCAGCCCCGTCTCCAATCAAGTAGGCTGCTCGGTCTCCATTTGGTAAGAATGTCTCATGTTGCTATACAAAGAGACATGATTGAAAGAAACCGATCTAAAAAACTGCAATACATTTTAGAAACTATAGTATTGTAATTTGACCTGAAAATTAACGTATAGGTTTTCTAAGTAATAACATTGAGTTTGGAATATGTAAAAAAAAGTCCAAACCTGAGAAGCATACGTGACAGCCTCAAGCTGTAGGGCAGATAACCAGCCTCTATCGATGGTCTCCTCGGGAATGGAAAGTCTGTACCACACCTCTGGTGGGTTGACACTGGACAGAGAGCTGGTCTCCACCACAGGATCAGGGTGCCGCAGTCCAATTCTCACTGAGAAACAAAATAAGATCAACTTTACAAACTTGCCAAAACAGTGAAAAAAAAGCAACAACTATGGCTTTAAGCCCGACTCACACGATGCAATTTTGGACAAGATTTGGTTGTCTGAGACAAATGTTGAAAATCCTAAAAGATTCCTTTAATCCTAGGCTCAAATCTGTAGTCGCTGGTTTGACATGATCACCGACAGCTGATTAATGGCTGTTGCGATCAAATTTGACCTGACGAAATTCTGTTTGAAGATTTGGCACACAGTCCTGCAGTGTGACTTCTACGACGAACGTCAAACGGTCTTCATTTTTCACGACAAGCTATGAGCAGAATTAATGCTAGAGAATTCTTTTATCCACCATAAACACCGCTCACGGAATTCATCTGATATGTTGCCTTTGCTAAATAAACAGTTGCGCCGCTATTTTCATGTGCGTGTGTAGTGCTGCTTACACTGTTCTTCTTAAATATGCCGGTATTGCCGCAGTTCATATACTTTTTATGAGAGCCAACATTTAAGTCCCGCTTGCAATTCAGTTCGCAGTCACTGAACGTGTATGGGTTGATAAAGTAAAACTCCAGACAAGTTTTCTTACGCACACCCATTTTTTAAGGCGTCTTGACTGTCGTACAGTCTGACATTAATGACAAATGAGAGCTCACAGTGTGACATGATCATCATGTTTGTACAGCGTGACAAGTTTCTAGTATCCTATTTTTCCTAGATTACGTACAAAGGAATTGTTGGCTGTGCACAATCCTTTACTTAAGTACTCTGATAACACAATCATACATACATTTCATCGGCATGTATTCAGCATACGTCTCAGCATGACCCAGCTCCTCCTCTTCCTCTTCCTCTGGTTCCTCTTCCTCCTTCATTCCTGGCAATTTCTACATTCAAGTAAATAAAAACAATCCAAAAAAATGTAAATGACAGCTTAAGTCCTCAATGAATGTCTCATTACATTTAAATACAAATAAATAAACGTACATTTACAGGTGAGAAGCTCCGAATTTTCATGTCATCGTTGACCCAGATTCTTGCTACGTCTTTGCTGGACACCTCCTTTTTCAAACCATTGTTTACTTCCACTGAAGAAAACGGAAACAAAAAAAAAATTCACAAATATGAGACATATATTCACACCCACCCAACAGCAGCTTGCCAGAAAAGATACGGCCCGACCACAATATGAAAGCACCTGTGAAAACAGACTCAGTGCACTTCAGTTAAAACCCTACCCATACCTGATCTGTTCATCATCTTTGTGGAGACCAGAATAATTTCTGAAAAGAAGAGCATTAACATTAAAGCAAAACAGCATGATTACATCCAGTCTCTCTAAAGCTTTAGTCACTGCTAAAAAAATTAACAGTTAAACTCTTCAGTACACCATAAATACTAGAAATACATTTAGTTATTTGGTTTAAACCAGGGCTACCATTAACTAAAACTACAAAAAAAATTATCTGGTTAACTGAAAAACTGAAATAAAATAAATATTGGATGACTAACTTCATGAAAAAAAGAAATGCTGCCTTGGCAACTGAAATAAGTTGCACTACAAATACTAACCTGTAATGAAAATAAAAATGATTGGTATAGAAATAATACTATCATAATAAAGCACACTGGATTGAAGCACACTGGTCTTTAGCTGCAATGTAAATCAATAAGGTTTGTAACAAAATAGACCTAAAAACAGGTCTATTTCTTAAGAGCATCTAAACGGCTTTAACACCTCCAAAGGTAGTTTGAACTCATTTTGGTTTCTTGTTTTGACAGCTGGAGACGGCACTTGAAAACTGGCACTCAGCATTAGATCTGCAAAGTGCCACAAAGCCGACAGCTGCATTGACAGACCCTTACAAGCAAAGAAAAAACATTATGATCGCTCGAGGTCCAGCACTCACTTGTGCCTGTGGCTGTTGCCGTAGCAACGGGTTGCGCTATGTCATGTGGGGGCTTCAACTTCATAAGCTCTCCAAGGCTGCTTGTCTTCAGGCTGCTGGTTCTGAGAAGGTCCTTCAACCTGATCTGCTCATTATTTGGTTGGACCACAGTGCAAACAGTGGGAGAGGATGAAGAGCTCCGTTGTGCTGTCGAACTTGTGTGCACGACCTTGGTTACTGTGATGGTCTGCCTGGATGCGGTCCCGGCTGATGGTTTGGTGACTACAATTGTGCCCAGCGATGGCAACTGATTCAGCTGATTTAAAACGAAGGTGGTTGTTGAGGGCTGTGGCTTCTCCTGCAAAGATGACACCGAGTATACAATCAATGTGTAATTCTGAGCTTTACAGTCAAATATTAAAATGTCAAACAAGCAGTATCTTCAGACAGACCGCCTACAGCTCGCTCACTCACTGTCTGTTTTATATTTCACAGAATAAAAAGGCATGAAATCACTAGTTCCAATCTGACTGGCTTGATGCATCTTCCAGAAATAAATGCAAACCATGTTTTTCGTCTGTTGTTGTTAATAAAAAACATTGTTTTGTTTGATTCACTTAGTTAAAAGGTTAGCAGAAACGTATAATGCGCTTCATTTTCATACTTATAACCAGTGAAAATCTGTATTCAGGTAAAAAAATAATAATAATGCTGATAAACTATCTTAGAATAAAAACTAACACTTAGTTTGTCCACCAAAGAGTTTTTCCTGAGGAAAGCGTATTGTTTTCAATGGGAGCAGAGCTCATCACTGTCATTATTTAGTCAACTAACCAACCGCAGTGGAGGAGGGGCGGGACTTAGAGCCCTGCACGGGCCTAAAATATAGGCCCTAGCCCGGCCCTGAAACGCTCAGGCCCTAGCCCAGCACAGCCCGAGTCCGACCCGAGCCCGTATTTTATTTTTCCCTTCTCCCCAAACAGCTTATACTATACTGTTTCAGCAATTAGAATACTTCAGTTTTATATGAAATGGCAAAGTAGTTGTATTTCGTTTCGTTATTTTATTCAGGTAATTTAGAAAAACATTGAGAAATTTTTTATTCGTTAAAAGTCTTAGTATTTTAAAGTAGCTAACGACCAGCGGCCAGCTGATCATAGCGTGTTTTATCAATTTAGACATGATAAATATATCTATAGAAAAATTTAAATTAGTACTTAACGAAATAAAACATATAGAAAACAAAAACTCTTTCATTATAATCATAATCCGTAGATGCATTTCTTAAAGGCGGGTCTAATGAGGAGATGGCAAGTCGAGATCTGCAACTTCATCCTTGCGACACCGACTTAGAAAACACTGGTTTATTAATATTAATATAAAATTTCCCCCGAACACATTCATTCATGTTTTTAGTATTTATGTCTTTACCAGGTGGAATTGCCGGACTACCATAATATTATGAAAAATAATTATTGGAGAAACATTTCATTCACGATGCATCTGGCATATTATTTCAGTGTGTATTCCATATATAGCAAACAGAGTCTCAACTGATAAAAAAACTGCACTCTCAAGCACTCACAGCTGGGCATTTTCAGCTGGCTAAAATGCTTTGGTGGACATGCAGCCTTAAAGGGGTCGCACACCGGATGAGAAGCGCAGTGCCGCGTCACGCCATGTCTTTAAAATTCGAACACATTGTTTTCTATGCGTGTACGCACACCGGATGAGTAGCGCCGCGTCACGCCATGTCTTTAAAATTCGAACACATTGTTTTCTATGCGTGTACGCACACCGGCGGCGTCATTCGGCATCTGTCCGCAGCAACGACTCAGAACGCTGTTCAAATTCCTGCCGCGCCACAGAGCGCCATCGGCATTGTTTTATATTAAATAACATCATATTTGTCTCAAACCGTTGTTAATACATTATACCAAGATACCACTGCTGCAAAATACTGTACACATTAGTTTTACAGCTTGAATAAAATGTAAACATATAGAATTAAATGTATAATAAACGTAATCCTTTTATATTTCTCTTGATACATTTTTACATACGCAAAATATTACAGCATAGACCAATGTAGCAATTGTCTGTCGTGATTACATTCACTGTCGTCGGTTGCTACCTACTGAATTCACCAGGACACAACCGTTACAACACACTTCAGGTCTTATTAGTATAGATTGTGCGCGTCTGGTGTGCGATTCCTCGAGTTGTTCTAGAGGTGGCGCTGCTCGTTCGGTGTGCGACCCCCTTTAATCTTAAAAAATGTATAAAAACTATATTGACATTTAAAATAACTAGACAAATTACAAAAACTAAATTACTAAAACTTTCACTAAAATGGAACATAAAAAAAGAACATTTCAAATACGAATAACCCTATAATAGTAATTACATGACACACATAACATTGTTCTGAGCCAGAATAAGCTGCAATCTGAGCTAGATGTTAGGCTGTTAGTGAGGTTTACCCTGATTGTGACTGTAGGAGCAGGTGGTACTGTAGGTTCAATCCTGAACACTCCAGAAGCTTCATTACGGAGACCGATGTCAAGCGCATTTAATGAGACTGACTGCAAAGGAAAAGAAAAAAGACGGCTCAATCATCACTTGTTAATCAAATGTGCGACTTTGAGAATTCTTTTAAATTCAGTTTTGTTTTTAGTGTGTCTGGGTTGATGATCATTTTGATGAACCAATATTGATTCTTAAATCACAATCGATGCTGTTTTCTATTGTTGCATGCAGAAAACTTCACTAAACATTATTTGTAGCAAGCTTTGCTTCCTACAAGCTCAAGGTTTGTGCTTTGTTGCTTCTGATATCTCAGCGTTTAAGTTCATGTAATTCGATCACAAAATTCAAACAAAAAATGTGCTTTGGGGGCTTTTTTATGTTGCAACAAATCGCTGTAGGGCCGCAGTTCAAGCGACATCTGAACCGATCATCCCTTCCACTTTACTACTCATTATAGAACAATAAATATAATCATCAGAAGACACGTAATCACTCAATCCAGTGTTTCAACTGCAGAAAGGGGTCACATAACACTACATTAACCTCAGGAAAGCCATTCAATATCCATAGCTCATTATTTAGCTAGACAAACAACTCAAGGAGTATTTTGCTAAATATATTCAGTATATCACAATTATTATGTTCTTCAATATTTCATGTAGGTTTGAATAAATCCACTAGTAAAATAAGTCCAAATGAATTTATTTCAACAAAGTAAAATATTTTAATATAATTAAGAAGTTTACACAAAAACTGTCTTATGTGCAACTGAAATGTCTGTATACAATGTTAATTGTATATCTGAAACTAAATAACAATAAAAAGCATCACATTTTATTGCAATTAGATTCAGATATACAATTGGATGTTAATTTTAACATTAATGTACCAAATGGGAGGTTTCTTGTAGAGTTTAAAGCTTTAGTTAAATTATTTATTTTCCTAACAAAAAATGTACATGTACTCTACCAGATACAAATCCAAACTAAGTGTCTAGTTCAAACAAATGGATTTGTAAAATCTGTGTTAATAGTAGGAGTGTGCAATATGACGATTTTTAATCGTGGATGATAAAAATGTCTCCACGATCTGCTTTTGGAGAAACAAGCGCACTAAAACGCCTGTCTAACAGCGCCTGATTACTGAGCTAAGATATCTTTTGAGATAATACTGTCAAAACACACAAGGTTTACATATAGACTCAGTTGGTTGTGTCTAAATTTAAAGTGAACAGTTGAGAGAGAAACGGATGTGTGCCTGTATATTATATGCGTGCTTAAACTTAAAGGTAAAGTACTAAACATGCAGCCGACTGTAATCAAAGGGATAGTTCAACCAAATATTGTATTACTGTCATTATTTACTCACTCGCGGTGTCCCAAACCTGTACTAATTTCCTTATAGTGCTGAACACAAAAGATTGTATTTTGAAGAACGTGGGTAACCAAACTGTTTCTGGTCCACATTGACTTTAATAGAAAGAAAAAAAATTCTTACCAGCAACTGTTTGGTTTTCCACGTTCTTCAAACTAGCATTTATGTTCAGCAGAAGAAAGAAACTCACTCATGTTTAAAACTAACTTTGAGTAAATGGTATAAATAAAAAACACTGATAGAATCGACAGACAGATGATAGAATTTTTATTCTTTAATGTTAAAACAAACGAGAAAATATTTTACTCACTACTGTTGACTGAAAGAACACAGTTGCTTTAATAGGAATCAATCTATATAAGGTTTTATTTTTATATTTGTTCATTCAATTTCTTGAATTCTCCTGATAAATAGGCCTATTGTACCTGAAAAGTAAGCACTGTTTGTTTTATTTGCATATTAAGTGCATTTTTGTTCTAATTTTTTTATAGCAAATATAAAATGAAAGATTTTTATCTTCGCCCACTTTAGCCTAAATATCCACCATTTGTTTTTAATGGTTTTTTTTTACCTTGAAAGGCTTTGTCTTTATAATAGGGGAATTAGTTTGGCTGTAATGCTCAAACAAAATAATAAAACCAACATGACAAAGAATCGTGATAAAATCTTGAAATCGTGATATTTCTAAAAAATTAACCGTGATATTATATTTTTGCCATATCGCCCACCCCTAGTTTATATTCAGGCTTAGTTTTGAATTTGGGGGGATAAACTACATTTACATTTACGCATTTAGCAGACGCTTTTATCCAAAGCGACTTACAAGCATTCAGGTTATACATTTTTCATTAGTATGTGTGTTCCTTGGGAATCAAACCCACAACCTTTTGCGCTTCTGACGCAATGCTCTACCACTGAGCCACACAGGAACACACATGAAAATGAGTAAACCATGTTGCATGTGTATGGTTTAAATGACCTGTTGTGAAGCAGGGAGTAGAAGTGTGTCCTGAGGATCAACATCAAACAGATCATTAGGGCAGATTCCACTTTCACTAAGAGCAGCCAGAAGCAAATCTTGTCCAGGATCCATCTTCTAAAGGACAGAAAACCAAAATATTAATGATCATAAAGAGACTCTACTTTACTAAACATCCATTTTTATTATCTAACATGACTTAATTTAACGTCCTCTTAAACTACACACATCTTTAATAAAGACAATGACGAAACCCCCAATTAAAGATCATATCTTTCCCATCGCATGCTGTTGGGTGCTATTAAATGTTAGAACTTTGCGACTCAACACTGTATCATAAACCATAACCCTAAACAAAACGAATTAGTCAAGAAATGTACTCATAAGAGCAACATCGTGCTAAACGAATGCTGCTAATGGCTCACCACAACATCCACCTTCACACGTGTTTGCCAAAACTGATCCAACAAGATACTTCCTGGTCTGACGTTGCTGCTGGACGTTAACGTTAAATCAGTTTACACGTTTAGAAACCAGATTAAAACTCTGATGATCTCCGAGATGATCAAAACGTTGGGCGGTAATAACCTGTCGTATTATCTGGCGGCTGTGAATACACAACATAGGACAGCCGGTGAACTAACACATAAACGTGCTGCTCCGGAGTCCTCAATATTCAGCGGAGATGTTAAATATTTCCCCGAGGAACAGATCCTGGGTTAATACACATTATAACATTGGTGTATAATATAAATACACCTTGAACATCAAAATAAAGTCTCACTTTAAAAAAAAATATATATGCTGCATGTGTTGTAAACAGCTCTTCAGTTTCGGTTACGGTGGCTGCTAACGTTAGCTAAAGTAATTTTCTTCACGATTCGTTTCATCATCTTTAAACATCAAAAGAGGAGTCAAAACGCTCTTTAAATAGGCTATACCTGGGTTTAAATAATCCAAGGATCCTGAAAAGCAGAAAAGGTGCCAAAAAATGACATATGAGCTATGAATTCCTGTCAGTGACTTTGTCAAAAGTACGCTAACGGCTCGCTTCAGGTTAGCTGCCTAGCGCGAGACTCCATCAGCTTTCACGCAAACAAAACGCATAAAAACTCAATATACCTTCGCGTAGCGGCTCTAAACCGATCGAAATTGTGAGCGTGACAAAAAACAGAGCAAACCCGCTGTCTGACAGCTAATGTACAGTAAGTCAAACACGTACTCCACACGGTTTCTATGGATCCCAAACGTCGCGGCGGAGTGAAGGATGTCGCCGCTGCTCGCGCTGCTTGTTTTCTAACCACCGGGCGCCATCTTTACCCGAGGCGCGTGCTGGTCACGTGACGCTGCAGCCCACAAAACAGTCGATTTTGCGTTCGGAAATGTTCCCGACGCGACACGAATAACGCGTCGCGGAGTATCGGGCGAGAGCCGACCTAATCCCATCTTTCAGAAAGCCCCAGAGCCCGTCCATATGAATCGAGGTGTTTAATTATATTTTAAATTCAAAAGTAGTCGGAGAAGGAGAGCGTCGAAGCCCCGTCACGTGACCAATCCCTGACTCACATTCAGGAAGTGACGCGGTAAAAATATTTACCTCCAATGACACGTCAAAATGACATTGCCGAAGCCATACTGGTAAGGTCAAAGGCTGAGAGTTCTGACCTCTGCTTCTTGACAAAGGTTGAAAACACCCAATATATCAGAAGATCAACACGTTTTAAATTTATGAATTATACAAATCTTTGTATATTGTAATTTTTATATTGTCTTTAAAACACTTTGAAAGATGAAGAAAGCACCCTAAATATGCATAATGTACTAATGTTGGCATATAAACATTTCAGTTTTGGGGATTTTATAGTAGACTTTTCCGTTCGGCCTTAGATACTTAAAGACCTATAGGGTTTTTTTAATGAAAAAAAATATATGAATATTTTTCATATTTAATGAAATAAGTGTTATGTATATATTATTTTATTATTAACTTAAGTGGCATATATGACAGTTTTATTGTTTTGCAAGGCTTCTACTTGCTGGTCCTATAGAATCACAAAAAAACTGTATATTGTAAAATGTATTGTAAACCCCTCTCTCTCTCTCCCTCTCTCTCTCCCTTGCTCTCCTTCTTACTCCATCTCTCTCTCCCTCTCTTCTCTCTCCCCCTTCTCTCTCCATCCTCTCC